>WNWK01019026.1:0-38684 GCA_009830355.1 Cherax destructor | reverse complement strand
GCTATTTCTCTGACCAGTACAGTGGACCCTCGGTTAACGAAATTAATCCGGTCCAGGAGCTATTACTTAATCTGAATCTTTCGTTATCTGAAACCTTATTTCCCATAAGAAATAATGTAAATACAATTAATTCGTTCCACAAAAAAATAATCACTCAAAAAAAAAAAAAAATACCATTTACTTACCTTTATTGAAGAGTTGCAAGCATCTGGAAGGTAGAGTTGCTGACAGGGGCAGGGTGTTAATGGTTGGAAGGGAAATCCCCCTCCAAAAGGACTTCAGGTAACAAGTCCCTCTCTGGGGTTACTTCCCTTCTTTTTCTTTTAATGCATGCCTGCTACACTCCCTGCATGCCTGCTACACTCCCTGCATGCCTGCTACACTCACTGCATGCCTGCTACACTCCCTGCATGCCTGCTACACTCCCTGCATGAATGCTACACTCCCTGCATGAATGCTACACTCCCTGCATGCCTGCTACACTCCCTGCATGCCTGCTATACTCCCTGCATGCCTGCTACACTCCCTGCATGAATGCTACACTCCCTGCATGAATGATACACTCCCTGCATGAATGCTACACTCCCTGCATGAATGCTACACTCCCTGCATGAATGCTACACTCCCTGCATGAATGCTACACTCCCTGCATGAATGCTACACTCCCTGCATGAATGCTACACTCCCTGCATGAATGCTACACTCCCTGCATGAATGCTACACTCCCTGCATGAATGCTACACTCCCTGCATGAATGCTACACTCCCTGCATGAATGCTACACTCCCTGCATGAATGCTACACTCCCTGCATGAATGCTACATTCCCTGCATGAATGCTACACACTGCATGAATGCTACACTCTCTGCATGAATGCTACACTCCCTGCATGCCTGCTACCACTGGGGTGCCACTAGGAAGCTTCTTTGGACCCATGGTGACTTATTTCACAGTGACAATCACTAAACCACCAAAAAAGACACCAAATATATTGTGAATCTTTGAAAGAGCGCGCTAGGTAATGTTCTCTCAATGGTAAACAACGCTTCACTGGCGTCCTGTGCTTGCGAGGAGCAGGCGGACACGTCTAATACCTTTCGGTAACCGAGGAATTTTTCGCTAACCGATTCCGAAAAAAGCTTACGTTTTCCGAAACTTTCGTTAACGGGACCTTTCGTTAACCAAGGGTCCACTGTACCTCCCTTTGTATTTCAGATATATTGGCCCCTCTCAGCAGCTCTGTGACTCTTCACCTTTGTCTGTATAGGGAGCATCCTCTCTTTCTAATTTACATCTTCTCTTTATTTTTCTTAATGGAATGTGCCTTGAGTTGATCTCAAGAACCATAGAGTTTACTTTTTCTAGGCAAAGGTTGGTATCTGTGTTGTTTAAGAAGTTTTCCCAGCTTGTTTCATTTAGGACATGGTTCACTTGTTCCCACTGTATGGCTGCCCTCTGCATATATGTCTGTACCTCTATTATATTGTGATTTGAATGTATTGTCTTTGATATGGTTATATTACGTATCAAATCATCGTTGTTAGTAAAGATGAGGTCCAACACATTTTCTAGTCTTGTAGGCTCTAATATTTGCTGGATTAAGGCGAATTTGGTGCAGAAATTTAACCCTTTGCCTGTTAAGACCTTTGATCCTGAAGTCCCACTGTGTGTCGAAATATATATAAAAAAAAAAACAATTCTTACTAAAATTTTACGAATATTTTTGTAAAGTCGTGAAGTTGACAGAAAGTGAACCGCTTATGGCAACTTCAGCCACTGCCGCTCACTCGGTAATATTATTTTTACTTTTATTCTACTTACATTGAGAGACAACACAATAAGTGTCAGGGGCCCAAGATTGTTCAACTGCCTTCCAGCATACATAAAGGGGATTACCAATAGAAACCTTACTGTCTTCAAAAAGGCACTGGACAGGCTAGGTACCTTGACTGGCAGCTAGGTATCCTGACTGGTAGCTAGGTACCTTGAATAACAGCTAGGTACCTTCACTGATAGCTAGGTACCTTGACTGGTAGCTAGGTACCTTGACTGGTAGCTAGGTACCTTGACTGGTAGCTAGGTACCTTGACTGGTAGCTAGGTACCTTGACTGGTAGCTAGGTACATTGACTGGTAGCTAGGTACCTTGACTGATAGCTAGGCACCTTGACTGGCAGCTAGGTACCTTGATGGTCAAGGTACCTAGCTAGGTACCTTGACTGGTAGCTAGGTACATTAACTGGTAGCTAGGTACCTTGACTGGTAGCTAGGTACCTTGAATGGTAGCTAGGTACCTTGACTGGTAACTAGGTACCTTGAATGGTAGCTAGGTACCTTGACTGGTAACTAGGTACCTTGAATGGTAGCTAAGTACCTTGACTGACAGCTAGGTACCCTGACTGGTAGCTAGGTACCTTGACTGGTAGCTAGGTACCTTGACTGATAGCTAGGTACCTTGACTGGTAGCTAGGTACCTTGACTGGCAGCTAGGTACCTTGACTGGTAGCTAGGTACCTTGACTGGAGCTAGGTACGATTACTAGGTACCTGACTGGTAGCTAGGACCTTGACTGCAGCTAGGTACCTGACTGGTAGCTAGGTACCTTGACTGGTAGCTAGTACCTTGACTGTTAGCTAGGTACCTTGACTGTTAGCTAGGTACCTTGACTGATAGCTAGGTACCTTGACTGGTAGCTAGGTACCTTGACTGGTAGCTAGGTACCTTGACTGGAAGCTAGGTACCTTGACTGGTAACTAGGTACCTTGACTGGAAGCTAGGTACCTTGACTGATAGCTAGGTACCTTTACTGGCAGCTAATTACCTTGACTGATAAATAGGTACCTTGAGTGGTAACTAGATACCTTGACTGGTAGCTAGGTACCTTGACTGGTAGTTAGGTACCTTGACTGGCAGTTAGTTATCTTGACTGGTAACTAGGTACCCTGACTGGTAACTAGGTACCTTGACTGGTAGCTAGGTATCCTGACTGATAGCTAGGTACCTTGACTGATAGCTAATCACCTTGACTGGCAGCTAGGTACCTTGACTGGTAGCTAGGTACTCTTGACTGGTAGCTAGGTACCTTGACTGGTAGCTAGGTACCTTGACTGGTAGCTAGGTACCTTGAATGGTAGCTAGGTACCTTGACTGGCAGCTAGGAACCTTGACTGATAGCTAGGTACCTTGACTGGTAGCTAGGCACCTTGACTGCCAGCTAGTTACCTTGACTGGCAGCTAGGTACCTTGACTGGTAGATAGGTACCTTGACTGGTAGCTAGGTACCTTGACTGGATAGCCTAGAGTACCTTGACTGGCACTAGGTACTTGACTGTAGCTAGGTACCTTGACTGGTAGCTAGGTACCTTGACTGCTAGCTTAGGAAATCCTTGACTGGCAGCTAGGTACCTTGACTGGTAACTAGGTACTTGAATGGTAGCTAAGGTATCCTTGACTGGTAGATAGGTACCTTGACTGGTAGCTAGGTACCTTGACTGGTAGCTAGGTACCTTGACTGGTAGCTAGGTACCTTGACTGGTAGCTAGGTACCTTGACTGGATAGCTAGGTACCTTGACTGGTCAGCTAGGTACCTTGACTGGTAGCTAGGTACCTTGACTGGTAGCTAGGTACCTTGACTGGTAGCTAGGTACCTTGACTGGTAGCTAGGTACCTTGAATGGTAGCTAGGTACCTTGACTGGTAACTAGGTAACTTGAATGGTAGCTAGGTACCTTGACTGATAGATAGGCACCTTGACTGGCAGCAAGGTACCTTGACTGGCAGCAAGGTACCGTGACTGGTAGCTAGGTACCTTGACTGATAGCTAGGTACATTAACTGGTAGCTAGGTACCTTGACTGGTAGCTAGGAACCTTGAATGGTAGCTAGGTACCTTTACTGGTAACTAGGTACCTTGAATGGTAGCTAGGTACTTGACTGATAGCTAGGTACTTTGAATGGTAGCTAGGTACCTTGACTGGTAACTAGGTACCTTGAATGGTAGCTAGGTACTTTGATAGCTAGGTACTTTGAATGGTAGCTAGGTACCTTGACTGGTAACTAGGACCTTGAATGGTAGCTAGGAACCTTGAATGGTAGCTAGGTACCTTTACTGGTAACTAGGTACCTTGAATGGTAGCTAGGTACTTTGATAGCTAGGTACTTTGAATGGTAGCTAGGTACCTTGACTGGTAACTAGGTACCTTGACTGGTAGCTAGGTACCTTCATGAAGGTCAATCAACTTAATATTAACACTACTGACCTTTGTATACAGGTCATCTCTGGTGTCACTTCCTCTCAACAACTTATAATAACAACAATAATAATCTTGGTGCCAGTGTTGTTGTCAGAGGTTTTAAGGGCGACCAAAGCTTAAGACTTATTAAGCCTTGCTTTCTTAGTTTAACAGTAAGTAATAATGCACAAAGCTGGAAAGAAACTGACAAGTAAACACAAGTTCAGTCTACAATATATTACAGAACAAAAGTTCCCAATTAGGATAGCTGGATCAAACGCCTCAACCCCAGGGAAGGCAGAAACCCACATTCAACTAAGCCAACAGTCGGCTTCTTCTTGTCTTAAACCCTGGAATTGATTG
Source organism: Cherax destructor (assembly GCA_009830355.1). Lineage (NCBI taxonomy): Eukaryota > Metazoa > Arthropoda > Malacostraca > Decapoda > Parastacidae > Cherax > Cherax destructor. Next base: position 34,092 of record WNWK01019026.1, on the reverse strand, counting down.
TATTTACAATAAGGGAAAAAAATATGGAGTGTCTGGGGAGTGGGGTTCACCATCAAGGCTAAGGATAGGAAAGAGAGAGACTGAGGGTTCACTATCAAGGCTCAGGGCAGGAAAGAGAGAGACTGAGGGTTCACTATCAAGGCTCAGGGCAGGAAAGAGAGAGACTGGGGGTTCACTATCAAGGCTCAGGGCAGGAAAGAGAGAGACTGGGGGTTCACTATCAAGGCTCAGGGCAGGAAAGAGAGAGACTGGGGGTTCACTATCAAGGCTCAGGACAGGGAAGAGAGAGAGACTGAGGGTTCACTATCAAGGTTCAGGGCAGGAAAGAGAGAGAGACTGAGGGTTCACAATTAAGGCTCAGGGCAGGAAAGAGAGAGAGACTGGGAGTTCACAATCAAGGCTCAGGGCAGGAAAGAGAGAGAGACTGAGGGTTCACTATTAAGGCTCAGTGCATGAAAGAGAGAGACTGAGGGATCACTATCAAGGTTCAGGGCAGGAAAGAGAGAGACTGAGGGTTCACAATCAAGGCTCAGGGCAGGAAAGAGAGAGAGACTGAGGGTTCACCATCAAGGGTCAGTGCAGGAAAGAGAGAGTAACTGAGGGTTCACTATCAAGGCTCAGGGCAGGAAAGAGAGAGAGACTAGGGGTTCACTATCAAGGGTCAGGGCAGGAAAGAGAGAGAGAATGAGGGTTTACTATCAATGCTCAGGGCAGGAAAGAGAGAGAGACTAGGGGTTCACTATCAAGGGTCAGGGCAGGAAAGAGAGAAGCTGAGGGTTCACCATCAAGGCTGAGGGCAGGAAAGCGAGAGTAACTGAGGGTTTACTATCAAGGCTCAGGGCAGGAAAGAGAGAGAGACTGAGGGTTCACCATCAAGGGTCAGTGCAGGAAAGAGAGAGAGAATGAGGGTTTACTATCAATGCTCAGGGCAGGAAAGAGAGAGAGACTAGGGGTTCACTATCAAGGGTCAGGGCAGGAAAGAGAAGCTGAGGGTTCACCATCAAGGCTCAGGGCAGGAAAGAGAGAGTAACTGAGGGTTCACTATCAAGGCTCAGGGCAGGAAAGAGAGAGAGGCTGAGAGTTCACTATCAAGGCTTAATGCAGGAAAGAGAGAGACTGGGGTTCACTATCAAGGGTCAGGGCAGGAAAGAGAGACTGAGGGTTCACCATCAAGGCTCAGGGAAGGAAAGAGAGAGACTTGGGGTTTACTATCAAGAGTCAGGGCAGGAAAGAGAGAGACTGGGGGTTCACTATTAAGGGTCAGGGCAGGAAAGAGAGAGAGACTGAAGGTTAATGATCAAGGCTCAGTTGACGTGTATTGGATGCTTGGCATGATTTGTTTACTCCTGAACATTGGCAAAAATCTAAGATTTCCACTACTTTGAGCTCAATTTCAAGGTCATTTTCATCATGAAACTAATGAAGATTATCTCTATTTCTGTAACATGTTTTCCATTCTATCAAATGAGACCACAAAAAAGATAATAGAACCATAAATACTATATGAAAATAAACCTCAAAGTTGGCGTTTTAATCCAAAAACACGGTCGGAGGTTTTTTTTTCTCATTATGCACTGCATGCTGCAGGAATTTTTTTATACTGTCCACACTGACCACACAGACCCATTCTCTTATATGTGGGCCTACCAGCAAATATTAGAGCCTATAAGACTAGAAAATACAGTGGACCTCATCTAACAATGATGATCTGATATGTAATGTAACCATATCAAAGACAATACACTCAGATCACAAAATAATAGAGGTACAGACAAGTGTGCACAGGGCTCCTGATTAGCAAATGCTAATGAGGATACCTTCACAAAATTCAACTTCAATAACAAGTCAACCATGTCCTAAATGAAACAAGCTGGAGAGATATCCTAAACAACACAGATCTGAACATTTTCCTAGAAAAAATAATCTATGTAATAATAATAAATAATAATAATAATAATAATAATAATAATAATAATAATAATAATATCTTTATTTACTACAAGTACATGTACAAGTACATGTACAAGTACATGTACAAGTACATGTACAAGTACATGTACAAGGTACAAGTACATGTACAAGGTACAAGTACATGTACAAGGTACAAGTACATGTACAAGGTACAAGTACATGTACAAGGTACAAGTACATGTACAAGGTACAAGTACATGTACAAGGTACAAGTACATGTACAAGGTACAAGTACATGTACAAGGTACAAGTACATGTACAAGGTACAAGTACATGTACAAGGTACAAGTACATGTACAAGGTACAAGTACATGTACAAGGTACAAGTACATGTACAAGGTACAAGTACATGTACAAGGTACAAGTACATGTACAAGGTACAAGTACATGTACAAGGTTCTTGAGATCTGCTCAAGGCACATTTCATTAAGAAAAACGAAAGAGAAGATGTAAACTAGAAGGAGAGAGATGCTTCCTATACAGACAAAGGTGAAGAGTCACAGAGCTGCTGAGAGATGCCAATATATCTGAAAAACAAAGGGAGGCACTGGTTAATGAAATTGCAAATACTGAACTTAAGGTGAAGGAATCTTACAGGAGACAAAAATTGCAGGAAGAACTAAAAGCCATAAAGGAAATTGAAAACACAAAAAACAAAATACTTCTTCTCTTATGCCAAATCTAAGTGAAAACAGCATCCAGTATTAGGTCCCTGCTTAGGCAAGATGGGACATACACAGATGTCAGCCAAGAAATGAGTAAGATACTAAAGTCCCAGTACGAGTCAGTGTTCACTGAGCCACTGCCCAGACTAAGGGTCAACAATCCAAATGAATTCTTTGTGAATGAGACCCAAAATTTGGTCATCTTAAAAATCTTGGATATTATCCTAACACCACAAGACTTTCAAAAGGCAGTATATGACATGCCCATGCACTCTGCTCAGGCCCAGATTCATGGCACTCTATGTTCATCAAGAACTGCAAGAAGCCCATGTCGCGTGCCTTCAGCATTGAATGGAGAGGAAGCATGGACACAAGGGTCATCCTACACTCACTAATAACAACAGACATGGCTCCACTCTACAAAGGTGGCAGTAAAGCAATTCCAAAGTACTACAGACTGATAGCACTAACATCCCATATCATAAATATCTTTGAAAGGGTTCTAAGTTCTAAGATGCAAGATCGCCAACCACCTAGATACCCATCAGTTACACAACCCAGGGCAACACGGGTTTAGAGCAGGTCACTCCTGCCTGTCCAAGCTGATGGATCACTATGACAATGTCCGGGATGCTGTAGAGGATAAACAAAACACAGATGTAGTATACACAGACTTTGCAAGAGCTTTCAACCTTGGTGCAATAGCGCACAAAATGCGTGATAAAGGAATAACAGGAAAATTATGTAGCTGGATCTATAACATCCTTACAAACAGAACACAAAGAGTAATAGTAAATAAAGTAAAGTCCGAGGTAGCTACGGTGAAAAGCTCTGTTACACAAGGCACAGTACTCGCTTCCATTCTATTCCTCATCCTCATATCGGACACAGACAGGGATATAAGCCACAGTGCCGTGTCTTCCTTTGCAGATGACACCCGAATTTGCATGACAAGTGCCCTCCATTGAAGACACTGCAAGACTCCAGGTGGACATCAACTAAGTCTTTAAATGGGCTGCCATGATGAGAGTGCCAGCAAACCCAAAACACAGCCCGCTGCCAGACGAGCACCCACAACAAGCTCTGAGCAACTATAGCTTCTACGTCCTATCTACAACATCCCCTGTACTACTATGAGACCTAATAACAGAAGAAGCAGCAATAAGAACAGCAAAAAATCACCAAGATCTCGACTATTTCATTTGCCTACCCAGCAGGACGCCGGTGCATCACCCACCCACCCCACCACCACCCCAGGCAACATGTCAACAAACACAATGGCTGACTCTCCCTCTCCCTCACCCTACTCAACCACCACCCATGACGACGGGACAGCAAAAACACCAATCATGACTGAATCTCCCTCAAACAACACTGCCTTCAAAGGATTTGATCCATCTGAAATGATCTCAGGTATGACAAATGATCCTGTCACTTAAGTCATACATCACCACCTTAACTGAGGAAAACATGAATCTTCGTACAACACTATCTAAGCATGAAACAAAGTTAGCCCACCTAGAAAGCAAGATCCTAAGCTTTGAGCAGAAGTTTACATCAGCTGGAATGGCTGATTTTGGAAAGTTAGTTAGTTAGTTTGATATCTTTATTATGCACCCCATACCCATCCTGTGGGCGGTAGTCAAAAGATTACAGAGGTACATAATTGGTCCAGAGACTGGACTCCAAAGTTTTGATAGCTGAACAAGTTACAGCGGTAATGAACTATATCTGGTCACAATCATGACAAGTTGCAAAGGTAATGAGCTCCAGGTAGAGCTGGTCACACTCATGACAAGTTACAAAGGTAATGAACTAGAGCTGGTCACAATCATGACAAGTTGCAAAGGTAATGAGCTCCAGGTAGAGCTGGTCACAATCATGACAAGTTGCAAAGGTAATGAGCTGGTCATAATCATGACAGTTACAAAGGTAATGAATCATAAACACGTCCATACATGGTAAACAAATGACAGACTAATGAGCAATATTCTAGTGAATGCATCCATTGCCCCAACAACAGATGTTGCAAGGTGCCTGTCCCTCTTCGGCAGTACAGCCAGACAGCCATTGCAAACAGCAGCAGGTTGCACCAGGATCTGCTGCTTGCAGGAGCACCATCGCTAGAAGCCCGAGGGAGAGCAGCCCTGGGGACGTGTAAACGTCCTGGTGGACGCTAGTTTGATTGCAGATCCCAGGTGGACGCCAATTTGATTGCAGATCCCAGATGGACGCCAATTTGATTGCAGATCCCAGGCCCTCCGTCCGCCGAGAGGCGCTGCTGGCCGCTCCCACATGGAGCCCCCCGGGCTCCAAGACATCCACCGTGCGCACGGATGCCGAAGCCTGAAGAACTGAGTGCACACCGCCTGTGGCACACCTGACAGCTGCCTCGTAGTCGAATTCCACGGCGCTGTCCCTGCAGTGGAAGCTCCCGCGATCCCCCGCACACCCCCCCGCCATCGCCGACGCTGGGAGTTGGGTGGGTGAGGAACAGGGGTGAGGGGTTATGAGAGGGTCACTGTTCACCAAACACTGGGCAGCCAACACACAACGCCCCCTCCTCCACCCGGCAGGCGTGGGGGAGGAGGCACTGTCTGCTCCCGCCTGACTTGGGACACTCTCAGCCCCAACCCTCACAAACTGCACAAACTTCCACTGTTTACGCTGAAACGATGGACTGGGATGTCCTCTCGCTGCTTTGGAATCTTCCCAGACAATTCACACAGAGTCCTGTTCAGTCGTGACCTGGTCAGCCTCTTTGATCAGGAGCTATCCTTGAAAATCCCGGAGCTAGCCCGCCAAACGCCCAGCCTCCATTGCTCTGCAGACGAGACTGTGATTTTGGAAAGACCCTCCACTCAGTCATAGCCAGCCATACAGACCAAATAACATCCCTAAACACGAAGGTTGAAGATGCTGTCAAGAACTGGAAAACCAACATGGTTACCCAGCTGACTGACTATTTTTCTAACCAAGAAGATAAAAATGAGCAAGATAAGTTATCCAGCGCGGTAATAATTAGCAGTGCACTCTTTCCAAGTGGCATAAACCATACCAACTGCAAAGATGCTGCTCTTCAGACCATAAAAGACCACTTAAATTTAGTAGTACCAGCATCTGAAATAACAGAATCACGATTACTTGGCATGCAAGGTAGAAAAAAGAGTGTTATGCTTAGATTTCACACGATAGACAGTAAAACAGATCTTATTAAAACATCAATTAATGCAAAAAAAGATCTCTATGTAAACGAGTGCCTCACAAAAAAACGTCAGAACCTCCTATACAGAGTAAGAAAGCTTAAACGTGAGAATAATGACAAAATCCACCAGTGCTTCACCCGAGAAGGGAAAATCCACATTAAGAAAACAAATGTAGGCCGTGCTTACTATATCACGAATGAAAATGAACTGTCCACATTCCTTCGAGATGCTAACCTTACAGAGACTGAATAATATCAATGACCTAATCCTTAGTCTGCGTTAGTGCAACAGTTGTATTAGTAACTGCAACCTCACAATCTTACATTTCTCCCAAAACTGATTATATATTAATGTAATTAACTTCATTTTTTTTCTAATAATCTTCTACCTCACTATATTAAATTTCCCACTAAATATAATTGTACATCCTATTTTACTATATATATATCTTTTAACGTCTCTGTAACCATTTACTTTTATTTTTTTATTTTTAATACAAATCTATCATTACCTTTTCCCAACCCTATCTATTTACAATATTAGTAATTACTTTTTACTTGAAATTTAATTACAACCTTTTCACTTTTATTTTTATTTTTATATTTTTATAATCAAACAATTACCTTATTGTGTATGTGACTTAGTTTATTTTTTTCTTATAAGCTATTACCAAATAAGTGCAATTATTTACTCATACTTTTAAATACCTTTTTACCAAAAGCAAATTCCAGTCACTTTATTTGCTTATTCAAACAACTACCTCATTGTGTATATGACTTACTTTATATTTCCTTTATAAGCAACTACCTGATAAGTGCAATCATTTACTTATATTTTATAAATACTGTTTACCATTAGCCAACTTTAGTCAACTTTCAGTCACTTTATTTGCTTAATTGTATTCATATATTCTAACAACTACCTCATTGTATATGTGACTTACTTTATATTTCCTTTATAAGCAACTACCTGATAAGTGCAATCATTTACTTATATTTTATAAATACCTTTTACCATTAGCCAACTTCAGTCACTTTATTAACTTCAATTTAATCAAAACTACTTTTAATATTAGTCAAATCTGTTTTAACTTCAAGTTCAATAGCTCTTTGCATTCATTAACCTCTTATTGCCTTTCATATACTAAAAGTTTCAACCAGTGCCACATTGAATCAAAAATTTATTTTTCCATACCAATTTAATACTAGTCATTGAAGTTGTTCTAACCATTCATTAGACAGTTAAATTAGTATATCATTAACATTATTCAAATATCCCATATCACTGTAAAAATTCCTGTAAACACTTGCACATAATTGTGTTAATCCATTAGCAAGTAAGACTTTAATCTAATACCATATCATTAAGTTTAGCATAATCTATTGTTCCCAAGTCTAGTTATAGAATCACATTAATTCCTATGATTACAGGCATTGATCCTGATATCAACCTATTATTAAATGACTTACATGACTCCAACAGCAATTGTAACTATTACACAGCTGATCAAGCAAAGACATTACTCAGAGCCAACAATAACTTAACATCTTCAATTACAATGTTAGATCGTTGAGCAAACATTATGATGACCTCACAGCACTACTCCAATCCCTACAGTCCAATATGTCAATCATCACACTCACTGAGACCTGGCTAAAGCCTGATACTACAGGTATCTATGCCATCCCAGGTTACACAGCCATTCACAACTGTAGGACAGACCAGTGAGGGGGTGGAACAGCAATATATTATACAGATCAACTCGATTGTATCGAAAATTCTTGTACAAGGGATGAACATGGAGAATATATTATAGCTAAATTTAAATCAAAAGACCTGCAAAAACCCCTCACAGTGATAAACATCTACAGATTACCACAGTCAAACATCCGCCACTTTAGTGAAAAACTAGGAAACCTGATAATCGATTCACGCCTTAACAAAGATCATTTGCTGCTCACAGGAGATTTCAACATAAATCTCCTACATGACCAAGACCCGCAGGTAACTGAATTCACAAACACTATGAGCAACTGCTTATTACTACCAACAATATCAAAACCTACAAGAATCTCCGATAATAGTACCTCGTTACTAGACCACATCTGGACTAACACAATATCTCCTCTAAAATCAGGCATAATCACAGAAAGCACCACAGACCACTACCCTACCTTTCTCATAACTAACCTAGGCATTCTGCCCCAAGAAATTGCAAAAGTTACCTTCAGACTACATAATGAGTCTGCTGTTAATAATTTTATATCAGCTATGACGAACATTGACTGGCTTAATGAATTGGAAACACATTCAGATACTAATGAATGCATCAAGAACTTTCTTAAAAAACACATAACCTCTATAACAGACATTGCCCGAAAAAAACTAAACAGATCACAGCTAAGAGACTTAACAATCCCTGGCTAACACCCAGCATCCTTAAATCCATAAATAAGAGGCACCAATATGAAAAAATATATAGAAGGGGTCTAATAACCAGAGAACAATCCAAACGCTACTCATCAATCCTTACTAGCCTGATAAGAAGGTCCAAAAAATTGTATTATGAGAACAGACTCCAGACCGTAAAAGGTGATATGAAAAGACCTGGAAAACCCTATCTACAATTCTAGGAAATAAAAGATATCCACGAACAATACCATCAAATTATCAAAAACAGACGAACCCCTACTCTCACCAACTGAGACAGCAAACAGACTTAATGTTTTCTTCTCCACCATAGGAAAGAATCTAGCGAGTAGGATCCCAAGCTCGAACGCTCGTCCAACAGACTACCTCACCAACACCTACCCAGATACACTATTCCTAGCTCCTACTAACTCAATTGAAGTCTCACTCATAATCAACACCCTTAAAAACAAAGCAGGAGACATAAACAGCTTACCACCCTTTATGTACAAAAAAGCTACACATGTACTGTCACCAATTATAGCAGCATTATTCAATAAATCCATTGAATCTTCAACCTTCCCATCAATTCTCAAAATAGCTAGGGTCACCCCGATCCACAAAGGAGGTGACCAAACTGACTGAACAATTATAGACCAATCTCAAATTTACCACTGCTTTCTAAAATCTTCGAAAAATTAATTCATAAACAGATCTATTCCTACCTCGTCTCACACAATGTACTAAACCCCTGTCAATTTGGATTCAGGACCAACAAGAGCACAAACGATGCTATAACACACATGTTAGAGTTAATATACACCGCACTTGAGAAGAAAGAAGTTCCCTGGGAATCTTCATAGACCTACGCAAAGCATTTGATACAGTTGACCATGATTTATTGCTCACAAAATTAGCGCACTATGGTATTAGGGGCACCCCTCAACTACCTAAAGTCGTACCTTAGCAACAGAAGTCAGTACGTGAACACAAATGGAGAGAACTCTTCCACACAACAAATTACAGTCGGTGTCCCTCAAGGTAGTGTCCTGGGGCCACTCCTATTCCTCATTTACATAAATGACCTACCGAATGCATCACAACTACTCAAACCCATTTTGTTTGCAGATGACACAACATATGTCTTCTCTCACCCAATTCCAGTCGTACTAGCCAACACAGTTAATGTCGAATTACAGAAAATATCAACATGGATGATGACAAATAAGCTTACTCTCAATACGGACAAGACCTACTACATTCAGTTTGGAAACAAAGCTGCAAATGTTCCACTTAACATAACGCTAAATGGTTCACCCATCACAAGGCTCACAGAGGGAAAATTCCTAGGAATCCACCTTGACAGTAGTCTTAAATTCCAAACACACATACAACAAATTTCCAAGAAAATCTCAAGGACAGTAGGTATATTATCTAAGATACGCTATTATGTGCCTCAACCAGCTCTCATTGCACTATATCATTCTCTTATCTACCCTTATCTCACCTATGGAATCTGTGCATGGGGCTCAACAACATTAAATCACCTTAGACCACTCATAACCCAGCAAAAGGCTGCAGTCAGGATGATAACAAATTCCCACTCTAGACAGCATACTCCACCTATATTCAGAACCTTAAAACTACTCACCATAAAAAATATTCATACCTATTCATGTGCCTTCTACATACATAAAACTCTACATGCTAATATCAACCCTGCGCTCAGAATTCTCCTCAACAACTTTAATAGGTCCCACGAACATGACACAAGACACAGATCACTATTTGACATACCCCGAGTCCATACTAACCAATGTAAAAATTCTATGCACATAAAGGGTCCCAGAATCTGGAATTCATTACCAGTAAATATCAAGTTAACCTTGTCGGAAAATCAATTCAAGACTCTTCTCAAAATCACCTACTCACCCTATACTAAATACTCATACTGTAACAAACTTTCAAACCCAATATTATTTTACTTAAGATGATCTCAATTTGATATGTTCATCCTCCTTAACACTTGTTGCAATTTCACATCATCATATTGTCATTTAAAATCTTATAGTATCATCATTTTCTTAATTTGAAATAAAATATATATCTAGAAGAAACTCTAAAAACTATTTCTAGTATTGTTATTATACTAGTATAGCATCAACATACTGTAATTTGAAATAAATTATACAACTAGATTAAACTCAACCAATTTCTCTTGTATTGTCTTTTAATAGTATGTATAACCATATAATAATTTAAATAATACAGAACTAGAATAAACTCAATCAATTTCTTTAGCATTAAGTACTTAGTGAATAAGTCTCTAGAATAAACTGCCCCTAATGCCATGGCATGCCAGTGGCTCTCCTTGCATTACAGTTTTATAATTGTAACTACCAATAACATTGTCCACTTGTAACATGCATTGAAATAAAAATTATTATTATTATTATTATTATTATTAAATTACTCCGAAATGGAAAACGTGAGGAAATTAAAATTATATTGAATTATAAACACATCCTAACCACACAATAGTAGAAAAACTAATGTAAAAGACCTGGGAGTGATCATGTCAGAGGATCTCACCTTCAAAGACCATAACAGTGTTTCAATTGCATCAGCTAGAAAAATGACAGGATGGATAATGAGAACCTTCAAAACTAGAGATGCAAAACCCATGATGACACTCTTCAGGTCACTTGTTCCATCTAGGTTGGAATATTGCTGCACACTAACAGCACCTTTCAAGGCAGGTGAAATTGCTGACCTAGAATATGTACAGAGAACCTTCACGACACGAATAACTGCGATAAACCACCTCAATTACTGGGAACACTTGAAGTTTCTAGAATGCAGGTGGGAGAGATGCATGATTATATACACTAGGAAAATCCTAGAAGGTTTAGTACCAAACTTACATTCAAAAATTACTCCCTATGAAAGCGAAAGACTCAGGAGATGATGCAACATCCCCACAATGAAAAGCAGTGGTGCCACTAGCATGATAAGAGACAACACAATAAGGCATCTACCTCCATAAGGGGATTTCCAATAGACCCCTGGTTGTCTTCAATCAGGTACTGAACAAGCAATTAAAGTCAAGTGTCTGACCAGTAGGGCTGTGGTTTGTACGTTCAGTTGCATGGAGCCAACAGTAACAGCCTGGTTGATCAGGCCCTGATCCACCATGTGACCTGGTCAAAGACTGGGCCACATGGTCGTTGACCCCCGAAACCCTCCCAGGTATACTCTCACCCAAAACCATTCTAACAGACACTGTAAATGATGAACTTCTAAAAATAACTACATGGATGACACCAACAAATGACCTCAATATAAACAACACCTACTTCATGCTATTTTAAACACAGCTTCAAATACACAGCTAAACACACGGCAAATTTCTAGGTCTCCACCAGGATAGGTGAGTACAAATAGAGAGCGTGTCTGACTCGCGCCAGCAGACGGAGGATCAAGCCTCCACAAAGTATTCGCTGAATAACCCAAATAGGTTGCGCTTAACAGGGATTAATTGGTTCCCCCTTGACTGTGGTCTCAAATTCCGACCCGACAGAAATTCCCAAAAAAGTCTCCAAAACAGTAGGCACCTCCTCAAAATACAGTACTATGTACCCCAAAGGCTTTTTTCTTTGCTTCTTTCATTTCTCCACCCGACCTCACCTATGGTGTTTGTGCATGGAGCTAAACCACAGCAAATCACCTTAAACCTTTAATAACCCAACAAAAGCTCCGGTGAAATTGATTACTCCCGCAATAGACAACACACTTCCCCACTTTTCTTCAAGAGTCTTAACTTGCTTAATATACAAAGCATCCACACTTAAATTCCACCACATACACAGAACACTATACTCAAATATAAACCCCCTCTCAAACTCCCCCTTTGAAACCTAAAACAGAACACACAAACCATAACACGAGACACAAATCCCATTTTTCCCCTTCTCCCTGTAAAATGTCCAAAATCTCTCCGGGTATGCAAAATCCCTATACACAAAAAAGGGGCCCGGGAAGGAACCCTGGAGAAAGGCCAATCAAAAAAAAATACTAAAGGACCCCTGCTGTTTTAAAATCAATTTAAGGACCAACTTAGAAATCACCTCTCACCCAAAATTAACCAGACAAACACTTTACCTAACACCTACCAGTTCTCAAAATTTATAAAAACTTCTAAAATTTAAGTTTCTCAACTATTTGATCATTTTTTAAACTTAAAATTGTTTCAATTTCATTCTATAATGTGCTGAGGATTGCTCAACCATTTATATTCTTCAAAATTATAATGTTTCAATTTCATTGTTTTGAATTGTTCTAAACTTTAAGATACTTTTTAATCTTTTCAAAACTGTAATTATTCTCTAGTGAACTTCTCTACTAGACTTATTAAAGTCATATACCATTATCAAAAGAGAATACTCAAGTATCTTGTACTCATTGTAACTCATCTAATGACATATGAACTCTTATTGCCTTATTAATCTTAACCCTTAAACTGTCCCACGTAGAATACGTTCACCTGCGTCTGCACCGAATTTTTTAAAAAAAAAAATCATTTTTTAAAATGAAGGCGCATTTTATAAAAAAGATAGCTAAAAAAAAAAGTTTAGGGGGTACCCGAGATATAAGCTCCAATTTGGTGCTGGATGCTCACCTGACGGCAACATCAAGTCCTACCCCTTCAGAATATTGCCGATATACTTTTTTTCTAGTTTTCATTTTAATTTATAAATTTTTATGTTCTATAATTACAATTTACAATGTTCCTGGTTTCATAGCCAATTTTGTTCTAACACTAATATTCTGTTTTTTCTGTCCCCCTGTTGTTTTTTCCCCCATTTTGTCCTAGGCACATGTGGCAGTTACTAGGCCTTTTTTATTTTACGTATGTGTGTGTGGGGGGAATTTTTCCCCAAAATTTTTGGGCCCCGGGGAAAACGCGGGCCCCCCAAAAGCAAGGGCGTTAGCCACCATGCCATCGGGGTGTGTGTTTTCTTTCCGTCTGCTTGTCTCAGTCTCAGAGTGCAGCTCGAAGAAAACAGGTAAAAACACGATGCAGAAGTGACGGGGCGTTTTTTTCCCCAGTCATGGTTTTATGTTTTAAAAACCCCTAAAGCATTGTATAGCACTTTGGGGGGAAAATTTCCCCCGGGTTATCCTAGGTAATTTACACTATGTATAAAACTTTACTTATTTGAACATGTGAGAGAGAAAAAAGAGATATAGGACATACAGATATAGACAGACAAAGATATAGACAGACAAAGATATAGAAAAAAAGATATAGACAGAAAAAAAAAAGACAGACAAAAAAATATAGACAGACAAAGATATGGGCAGAAAAGATATAGATAGACAAAGATATAGACAGACAAAGATATAGACAGACAAAGATATAGACGGGAGTAATAGACAGATAAAGAGACAAAAAAGCCCCCAAAGCCACCCCCCCCCGCGAATACCCAAGAACAAAAAAAAGAAGGAACACGCGGGGCCTGGGGGCCCCCCAAAAAAGGGGCAAGTCCATGCCCCCCCCCAAGGGGGGGGCCCAATGCCCCCCCTAGTCGGGTCACACCTCTGAAGGAAGGAGCATGGCATCAGACCTAGTAGCACAAGCTAGTCAGGTCCAACTCCCCCCACCCACGGCCACTCATGTATTTAAAAAACCCCTATTTTACTTTCCTCTTATAATGGGAGTGTTAATGCGACATGGCATAGTGAATCCCTGGTGTTTGCCACAGTATCTGCTCTAGCTGGCACTAAATTGAACTGGTGCTCCCACAAGATTTTAAGTGGTCCCAGGTTTTTTTACTGCCCCCTGAGGGCGAAAAATCCATTCTCTCATGTCTAGGCGACTCAGGCCTATCGAAAAAAAATTTTTTGAAGGAATGAAAAAAAAAAGAGAACATGTTCGGGCAGTACGCACGGGAAGGGTTTTAAATTTGGGGACAGTTGGGGTTTTAAAGTTAATTTTAATTTTCCCTGAAATGCTCTGCAAAAAAAGGGGGGCTTTTACATGTAAACCCAGCTATTCCTTTGAAAAACCATGTCTTATGTAAAAAAAAACTATTATTATTATTATTATTATTATTATTATTATTATTATTATTATTATTATACCAGGCCATGGGGGTTTGGGGAAAAAAAACTGCCCCAATTTTGTCCAAAATGCTGTCTAACAAGGGGGCTTTCTGTATATATGTTATTGATGTCAGCTATGGTCTGTATACCTTGTCCCGAAACTTGAGAAAAAAAAGATATTATATGATTTTTTATTTTTTCACAACTTGAGGTGACAGGTTGGAGGAGTATAGAGGTTTTTTGCTCAGGGTAAAATTTTTTATTTATTGGTAGAATTACCAAAATATTTTTTAAAAGGGACCCCAAATGCAACTAATGACTTTTTTTGGGGCCAACTTTTTCCCCTCTCCGGGAGCCCCGTTTACCAACTTGCCCCAGGGAAACCCCCCAGGGGGGGGAAACCTTTGCCAACATCATCCTTCAACCCCCCCTTTTTGGTTACGTATTGTAGACGGCGTCCTCTAATAACCCCCAAAATTTTTTAATTTGGGGGAAAATTTTGGAAAGCTCAACCCCAGTTCTTTTTAATCCGGTTTCACTAAAGGGGCCAAAATGACGGGTTTCCTTTTAGATATCCTTTTCCCCAAAAGTAGATAACAATCTAAGATTTCAAGTTTGGGGAAACCTACAAATAAAAATGATCTCCACCCCCTTTTTATTCCAGTCAAGATCCCAAACCCAAAAAGACATCATCACCCCGTTTTTTTCCCGAGAGCTTCCCAAATTTTTAATCCTGAGTTTCTTGACGGGGGAATATGGAAGTGGACCCCGTTTTTCGTTATGCTCCAAAAACCCCCAATTATGTAAGTGTATTTTTGAAGTGCTTTTGTAAGTATATTTTTGGGGGTCTAAAAAGGGAGTCTAAATTTTTTTTTTTCCAAAGGGAAAAATTTATTTTTAATGGCATGAACACACTGGGGTGAATAAATTTTAAAAAAAAAAAGGGGGGGCCCGTATATTATCAAACCTTCACTGATTTACATTTTCCTTCCTTTTTTTTTCAAAGATTGCAAAAAAAAAATTTAGTTTTAAAATTTTCCCCCCAACCCCAAAAACCCCTCTTTTCAGTTTTTTTTTTCCCCCCAAAAACCAGGTTGTACTGAACGTTTCTAAAGTGCTAGCACAAGTAACACTAGAGTTTTTTTGCTTCCCAAAAAAATTCAGTAGAAAACCCCCAACCAGGGCAAAATCCAAGCACCATGAAACCCCAAAAGGGCGGGGTTTCACTTTCCCCCCAGAGGCTGTGACAGGTTTATTTTAAAAAAAAGGAACCTTGAAAAAACTCAATGAACACATTAATGCATGTAGGAATGATAACTTGAACAATGCCCCCGTACAACACCGAAATTCCAGCAATCCTTTTTTTAAATTCAAGGACGCCCCCAAATTTTTTTATCAAAGAACCTAAATTTTTCGGTGCAAAAACCTTGAATCAGCATTAATCACTGTTTCTAACACAGTTAAAAACCCAAAAAGAGACAGCTTCATCGAGTCGCTGACCCTTGGTTTTGGGGGGGTCGATGGTGCCCCCCGCAAGCAGCAGATCCTGGTGCAACCCATTTTTGCAATGGCTTTTTTGTTTCCCGTTGAAGAAGGACAGGCACCTGGGGGCATCTGTTGTTGGGGCAATGGATGCATTCCCTAGAATGTTTTTAAAATTTTTTCCCCCTTACTCTGTTTTTGTTCATGATTGTAAAACCCCCTATAGATGTGTTTAAGTTCATTCCTTTTTTTAAATTGTCATGATTGTGACCAAACCATACCCCCGGGGCCCTTTTTTTTTTAACTTGTTTATTTGGGGGAGCTATACCTGGAGCTCATTACCTTTTTTTAAATTCCTTTTAAAAAAATTTTGGGCCAGCTCTTAAGTTGACTTACACTTAAGTTAACTTTTTTAAAATTTCCCCTTTTTCCCCAAATTGACTTAAACTTAACTTGACTTACATTTTAAAAAAACTTACATAAGTTAACTTACATTAATTTTTACACAAGTTAAAAAAGTTACAATTATCATACATATTAACATATATGTAAATTCCCGAATAACCCCCCTTTCCCTTTTTTGGGGGTTTTTTAAAATTTTTATTAGTTGCTGTATGACCCATACAGGTTTAGTGATCCACAGGAAATTTTCATATATAACTTGTTGCTTTTTGCCCCAGGTTTAGTGTTTTTGGGGAAAAAATTTTTTTTTAATATAGCTTGACTTAAAAAATCTGCTAAGATATAAGTGATATTTTTAAAGTTGGTTGATGTCTAATAACACCCCCTTTAGAGATCCTAGGCCGGGAGCCATAGGGTTTTTCAACTGTGCTAAGCAGCCCTATGGTTTCTACCGTGGGGCCCAAACAACTGCAAAGTTTTCAATGTTATCATATCCCACCCTCTTTCTCTCTTCTCCATTTCTCAGGTCGTTTCCCCTTAACTTTTCCTGGTAGGTCTTGCCCCATATCTCTGGAACTAGTCTCGTTACAAACATTTGCCCTTTCTCTAATTTCCTGATGTGCTTTCAGGGGTGAGGTTCCAAACTGGTTCTGCATACTCCAATATGGACCTGGCGTACACGGTGTACAGATAATGTTGTGTCAAGTGCCTGACCTTGATGTCTAATAACACCTTGAAAATATTGTGTCAAGTGCCTGACCTTGATGTCTAATAACGCATGATAATATTGTGTCAAGTGCCTGACCTTGATGTCTAATAACACCTTGATAATGTTGTGTCAAGTGTCTGACCTTGATGTCTAATAACACCTTGATAATATTGTGTCAAGTGCCTGACCTTGATGTCTAATAACACCTTGATAATGTTGTGTAAGTGTCTGACCTTGATGTCTAATAACACCTTGAAAATGTGTCAAGTGCCTGACCTTGATGTCTAATAACATCTTGATAATATTGTGCCAAGTGCCTGACCTTGATGTCTAATAACACCTTGATAATGTTGTGTCAAGTGTCTGACCTTGATGTCTAATAACACCTTGATAATGTTGTGTCAAGTGTCTAATCTTGATGTCTAATAACACCTTGATAATGTTGTGTCAAGTGTCTAATCTTGATGTCTAATAACACCTTGATAATGTTGTGTCAAGTGTCTAATCTTGATGTCTAATAACACCTTGATAATGTTGTGTCAAGTGCCTGACCTCGATGTCTAATAACACCTTGATAATGTTGTGCCACATGTCTGACCTTGATGTCTAATAACACCTTGATAATGTTGTGTCAAGTGCCTGACCTTGATGTCTAATAACACCTTGATAATGTTGTGCCACATGTCTGACCTTGATGTCTAATAACACCTTGATAATGTTGTGTCAAGTGCCTGACCTTGATGTCTAATAACACCTTGATAATGCTGTGTCAAGTGTCTAACCTTGATGTCTAATAACACCTTGATAATGTTGTGTCAAGTGCCTGACCTTGATGTCTCATAACACCTTGATAATGTTGTGTCAAGTGTCTGACCTTGATGTCTAATAACACCTTGATAATGTTGTGTCAAGTGTCTGACCTTGATGTCTAATAACACCTTGATAATGTTGTGTCAAGTGTCTGACCTTGATGTCTAATAACACCTTGATAATGTTGTGTCAAGTGTCTGACCTTGATGTCTAATAACACCTTGATAATGTTGTGTCAAGTGTCTGACCTTGATGTCTAATAACACCTTGATAATGTTGTGTCAAGTGTCTGACCTTGATGTCTAATAACACCTTGATAATGTTGTGTCAAGTGTCTGACCTTGATGTCTAATAACACCTTGATAATGTTGTGTCAAGTGTCTGACCTTGATGTCTAATAACACCTTGATAATGTTGTGTCAAGTGTCTTACCTTGATGTCTAATAACACCTTGATAATGTTGTGTCAAGTTTTCTGACCTTGATGTCTAATAACAACTTGATAATGTGTCAAGTGCCTGACCTTGATGTGTATTATCACTGATAATATTGTGTCAAGTGCCTGACCTTGATGTCTAATAACACCTTGATAATGTTGTGTCAAGTGTCTGACCTTGATGTCTAATAACAACTTGATAATGTGTCAAATGCCTGACCTTGATGTCTAATAACACCTTGATAATGTTGTGTCAAGTGTCTGACCTTGATGTCTAATACCACCTTGATTATGTTGTGTCAAGTGTCTGACCTTGATGTCTAATAACACCTTGATAATGTTGTGTCAAGTGTCTTACCTTGATGTCTAATAACACCTTGATAATGTTGTGTCAAGTGTCTGACCTTGATGTCTAATAACAACTTGATAATGTGTCAAGTGCCTGACCTTGATGTCTATTATCACATGATAATATTGTGTCAAGTGCCTGACCTTGATGTCTAATAACACCTTGATAATGTTGTGTCAAGTGTCTGACCTTGATGTCTAATAACACCTTGATAATGTTGTGTCAAGTGTCTGACCTTGATGTCTAATAACACCTTGATAATGTTGTGTCAAGTGTCTGACCTTGATGTCTAATAACACCTTGATAATGTTGTGTCAAGTGTCTGACCTTGATGTCTAATAACACCTTGATAATGTTGTGTCAAGTGTCTGACCTTGATGTCTAATAACACCTTGATAATGTTGTGTCAAGTGTCTGACCTTGATGTCTAATAACACCTTGATAATGTTGTGTCAAGTGTCTGACCTTGATGTCTAATAACACCTTGATAATGTTGTGCCAAGTGATAATGTTGGTGTGATTGTGAAGAGAGCTGATGATACTGGTGATTGTCAAGCACTGTCTCAAGGAAGATACAGAAGAAAACTCAAGACAACATCTCTCGATGACAAAGTTATCATAAGTAGTGTGAAGGATACCAAGAAAACCAGCAAAGATCTACACAGAGATCTGGCTTCAGCTGGTGTAAATGTTGATTCTTCAAGTGTTCAATGAAGGCTCCTTGAAGTTGGCACAACTGCCAGAAAGCCAGTAAAGAAACAATTATTGACTGCTGCTCTGAAGAAAAATGTGGAGTGGGCACTGGATCATAAGGATGGATGACAGGTAAATGGAGATATATTTTCACATAAGGCACATTTTGAAGTACATGAGTACAGATCAGTGGTAGTGAGAAAGAGCAAAGGTGAACCTCTCCAGAATGGACACATTCAACAAGTGCAAAAACACCCATCTAAGATGTGTTGGGGTAGTTTTACTGCTAAAGGCCCTGAACATAATACAGTAACAGAATATTTGTTCAACCCAATCTTCAATGCTACCCAAGAAATAAGCTTTGATAATTCTATTACTCATGTGCAATTCCCTCAAATCCAACCCCTCTCACTCATGAATTTATCCAACCTAAATTTGAAACTACCCAAGGTCCTAGCTTCAATAACCCTACTAGGCAGACTGTTCCAATCATCAACTACCCTATTTCCAAACCAATACTTTCCTATATCCTTTCTAAATCTAAACTTTTTTTTTTTTTTTTATTAACACATCGGCCGATTCCCACCAAGGCAGGGTGGCCCGAAAAGAAAAACTTTCATCATCATTCACTCCATCACTGTCTTGCCAGAAGGGTGCTTTACACTACAGTTATAAAACTGCAACATTTACACCTCCTTCAGAGTGCCGGCACTGTACTTCCCATCTCCAGAACTCAAGTCCGGCCTGCCGGTTTCCTGAATCCCTTCATAAATGTTACTTTGCTCACACTCCAACAGCACGTCAAGTATTAAAAACCATATGCCTCCATTCACTCCTATCAAACACGCTCACACATGCTTGCTGGAAATCCAAGCCCTCGCACAAAAACTTCCTTTACCCCCTCCCTCCAACCTTTCCTAGGCCGACCCCTACCCCGCCTTCCCTCCACTACAGATTTATACACTCTCGAAGTCACTCTGTCTCGTTCCATTCTCTCTACATGTCCAAACCACCTCAACAACCCCTCCTCAGCTCTCTGGACAATCGTTTGGTAATCCCGCACCTCCTCCTAATTTCCAAACTCCAAATTCTCTGCATTATATTCACACCACACATTGACCTCAGACATGACATCTCCACTGCCTCCAGCCTTCTCCTCGTTGCAACATTCATCACCCATGCTTCACACCCATATAAGAGCGTTGGTATAACTATACTCTCATACATTCCCTCTTTACTTCCATGGACAAGGTTCTTTGTCTCCACAGACTCCGAGTGCTCCACTCACCCTTTTCCCCTCATCAATTCTATGATTCACCTCATCCTTCATAGACCCATCCGCCGACATGTCCACTCCCAAATATCTGAATACATTCACCTCCTCCATACTCTCTCCCTCCAATCTGATATCCAATCTTTCGTCACCTATTCTTTTGTTATCCTCATCACCTTACTCTTTCCTATATTCACTTTCAATTTTCTTCTTTTACACACCCTACCAAATTCATCCACCAACCTCTGCAGCTTCTCTTCAGAATCTCCCAAAAGCACAGTGTCATCAGCAAAAGCAACTGTGACAACTCCCACTTTGTATTTGCTTCTTTATCTTTTAGCCCAACACCTCTTGCCAAGACCCTCGCATTCACTTCTCTTACAACCCCATCTATAAATATATTGAACAACCACGGTGACATCACACATCCTTGTCTAAGGCCCACTTTTACTGGGAAATAGTCCCTTCCCTCCTACACACTCTAACCTGAGCCTCACTATCCTCATAAAAACTCTTCACTGCTTTCAGTAACCTTCCTCCTATTCCATACACCTGCAACATCTGCCACATTGCCCCCTATCTACCCTATCATACGCCTTTTCCAAATCCATAAATGCCACAAAAACATCTTTACCCCTATCCAAATACTGTTCACCTATATGTTTCACTGTAAACACTTGGTCTACACACCCCTACCCTTCCTAAAGCCCCTTGTTCATCTGCTATCCTGCTTTCTGTTTTACTCTTAATTCTTTCAATAATAACTCTACCATACACTTTACCAGGTACACTCAACAGACTTATTCCCCTATAATTTTGCACTCTCTTTTGTCCCCTTTGCCTTTATACAAAGGAACAATACACGCTCTCTGCCAATCCTAGGTACCTTACCCTCTTCCATACATTTATTAAATAATAGCACCAACCACTCCAAAATTATATCCCCACCTGCTTTTAACATTTCTATCTTTATCCCATCAATCCCAGCTGCCTTACCCCTTTCATTCTACCCACTGCCTCACGAACTTCCCCTACACCCACAACTGGCTCTTCCACACTCCTACAAGATGTTATTCCTCCTTGCCCTACACACGAAATCACAGCTTCCCTGTCTTCATCAACATTTAACAAATCCTCAAAATATTCTCTCCATCTTCCCGATACCTCTAACTCTCCATTTAATAACTCTCCTCTCCTATTTTTAACTGTCAAATCCATTTGTTCTCTAGGCTTCCTCAACTTATTAATCTCATTCCAAAACTTTTTCTTATTTTCAACAAAATTTGCTGATAACATCTCACCCACTCTCTCATCTGCTCTCTTTTTACATTGCTTCACCACTCTTTTAACCTCTCTTTTTCTCTCCATATACTCTTCCCTCCTTGCATCACTTCTACTTTGTAAAAACCTCTCATATGCTAACTTTTCTCCCTTACTACTCTCTTTACATCATCATTCCACCAATCGCTCCTCTTCCCTCCCGCACCCACTCGCCTGTAACCACAAACTTCTGCTGAACACTCTAACACTACATTTTTAAATCTACCCCATACATTTTCGACCCCATTGCCTACACTCTCACTAGCCCATCTATCCTCCAATAGTTGTTTATATCTTACCCTAACTGCCTCCTCTTTTAGTTTATAAACCTTCACCTCTCTTTACTTACTGATTCTATTTTCCTTGTATCCCATCTACCTTTTACTCCCACTGTAGCTATAACTAAAAAGTGATCTGATATATCTGTAGCCCCTCTATAAACATGTACATCCTGAAGTCTACTCAACAGTCTTTTATCTATCAATACATAGTCCAACAAACTACTGTCATTACGCCCTACATCATATCTTGTATACTTATTTATCCTCTTTTTCTTAAAATATGTATTACCTATAACTAAACCCCTTTCTATACAAAGTTCAATCAAAGGGCTCCCATTATCATTTACACCTGGCACCCCAAACTTACCTACTACACCCTCTCTGCATGTTTCTCCCACTTTAGCATTTAGGTCCCCTACCACAATTACTCTCTCATTTGGTTCAAAAGTTCCTATACATTCGCTTAACATCTCCCAAAATCTCTCTCTCCTCTACACTCCTCTCTTCTCCAGGTGCATACACGCTTATTATGACCCACTTTTCGCATCCGACCCTTATTTTAATCCACACATAATCCTTGAATTTACACATTTATATTCCCTCTTTTCCTTCCATAACTGATCCTTCAACATTATTGCTACCCCTTCCTTAGCTCTAACTCTCTCAGATACTCCTGACTTAATCCCATTTATTTCTCCCCACTGAAACTCGCCTACCCCTTCAGCTTTGTTTCGCTTAGGGCCAGGACATCCAACTTCTTTTCATTCATAACATCGGCAATCATCTCTTTCTTATCATCCGCACTAATCCACGCACATTCAGACAACCCAATTTTATAAAGTTTTTCTTCTTCTCGTTTTTAGTAGATTTGTACAGGAGAAGGGGTTACTAGCCCATTGCTCCCGGCATCTTAGTCGCCTCATACGACACGCATGGCTTACGGAGGAAAGATTCTTTCCACTTCCCCATGGACAATAGAGAAAATAAAAGGAACAAGAGCTATTAAGAAAAATAAGAAAACCTAGATGTGTGTATGTATATATATGCATGTGTATGCCAGTGTAGTGTGACCTAAAGTGTAAGTAGAAGTAGCTAGATATACCTGTTATCCAGCGTGTTTATGAGACAGAAAAAAGACACCAGCAATCCTACCATCATGTAAAACTTATCTAATTTGAATCCATTATTGCAGGTTCTCTCTTGGAGAGATATCCTCAAGACCTTATTTATATCCCCTTTGTTAATACCCATTTTCCACTTGTATACAGTGGACCCCCGAGTTTCGTAAACCCCGGAAATCGTACATTTATGTAAGTATAATATTGTAAGTGCTTGTGGAAAAGTATTTTTGGGGGTCTGAAATAGACTAACCTACGTGACATTTTTCCTTAAGGGAGTAAATTCGTTCGGTAATGGCACTTGAGCAGACTTCAGGAGTGAAGTTTTTACGAAACTCGGGGGTCCACTGTACCTCGATCATGTCTCCCCCTCATTCTTCGTCTTACAAGTGAATGTAATTTTAGGGTCTTCAATCTTTCCTCATACGGAAGATTTCTAATACTATGTATTAATTTAGTCATTCTGCGCTGAATGTTTTCTAACAAATTAATATCCATTCTGTAATATGGAGACCAGAACGGCATGTTATTGTTGAGGGAACGATGAACAGTGACAAACACAAGGAAATCCTGGCAACTCATTTGTTTCCTTTTGTAGAGTCTTTCCTGATGGAGAAGGTATTTTCCAGCAGGATCATGCTACATGCCACACTTCCAAAAAAAATGATGGCATTCTTCCAAGAGAGGGGGCTAAGCATTCTATATTGGGCTGGAAATTCTCCTGACCTCAAACCATTTGAGAACCTATGAGCAATAACCATATACATGATCACATAACAGGACTGCTCAACTGTGGAGAAGCTAATATGTAATAATAATAATAATAATATATCTTTATTTCTACAAGTACATGTACAAGGTATACAGACCATAGCTGACATCAATGACATAATACTATATAGAAAGCCGCTTGTTATGCAGAGCATTTCCCACAAATTAGGTCAGTTTTATCCCAGGATGCGACCCACACCAGTCTACTAACATTCAGGTACCCATGTACAGATGGTGTAAGGAAACACGCCCAATGTAGGTGTAGGTGTGTAGGCCTGTACACGCGTCCGTCTTGTTCCGTGTTTTTCACGGTCTCCTCTACGTGCTAGAACCTTAAAACTGTGCCAGTGATCTTATAAGGTACATCCCTCCAGTGCTCGCAACAAACCAGGCAGAAAACAGTTATACAGAGTCAAAAACAAGGGAATTAGTGTGCAGAACATAGTGACATAAAGCCAGAGGGAACTTAAGTGCCGTGTGAAATAACAAAACAGAACGTTTATTTGTCAGAGGAAGGAAAGTCTCCCTGAAAATAGGGTGAAGATAGATCTGTATAGTGAATATATCAGTGGTGCCATAGTATACAGACAAGTTAATAGATGTTAAAGTGAAAACAAAGGCGGAAGTGTAGGCCTAACAAGCTTCGTGTTTGAAATCAGTTGCCAGCGGCCGCCGGGTCCTTACCACGCAAGTCCGTGTATTGATAATTTTAAACTGTTAGTATACCTGACCAAAATCTAGTGATTACATTGATATAAAAATCTATGAAATACGAAAAGGGGCACAATCCTGAGGAAATACGTAATTTGTCCAGCTGAAAAATACGATAAACAGTGTCGAGTTGTGAGTTGTCATTGAACGATTTCACTAACATAAGTCCGTATATCTTCCAGTCATCATAGAAAACCAGCAGTGTTGTGGTGTAGGAAAAACAAAACAAAATCTAAACCCAGTAGAGTGAACCATAAGTGCACGGAAACCCAGGTGTTAAAGCGGGGTGAGGTTTTACCAGGGTGCCAGAAGTAAACAGGGTGCCAGAGGTAAACCAGGGTGCCAGAGGTACGGCCACCATACAGTAGGAGCTGCCAGAAGGACCGGTTTTTATCTCCAACACGCAAGTTATACTTTTGTACCATACCGATCATTATTACTCTGTTTAATCATCTTCCAGTAATCTGTCTCGCGTAACCCAGACAACCCCTACAGGATTCATTAAATAAGTGACACTGGATCTCGTCAGATCCAAGAAATAAGGGAACCATTGACTGGATTCAAAACTGGTATCCGAGTCCAGATTCAATAAGCGGACGGAGTTTTAGGGGACCTTATCAAACACCCAAACAATAACAGTAAGAATAACTTTTACGAGGTAAGATTGTCCAAACACTTACACATGCAAATAAAATAGATACGATACAAATATACGGATCACCACTTCAGGGAACCTATTAGTAGAATATACAGTGGACCCCCGAGTTTCGTAAAAACTTCACTCCTGAAGTCTGCTCAAGTGCCATTACCGAACGAATTTACTCCCTTAAGGAAAAATTTCACGTAGGTTAGTCTATTTCAGACCCCCAAAAATACACTTCCACAAGAACTTACAAAATTATACTTACATAATTGCACGATTTCCGGGGTATTCGTTAACCGAGGGTCCACTGTACAGTAAAGCAACCAACAAAATCAATCATGAAACCCTGTGGAATATGCAACCTAACAAGCAAACGTTCCTCTGCATGGATTTCACGCATCTTTTGTGGTAAATGCTGCCACGCCCCTTGTGTAGACATTCAAGACTCTACCACCCGAGATATTAAACAAAGGAAGTGTTTTTGGGTATGTCCAAATGAGACCGAACTGTGGAATAAAATCACATCGATATTAAAAGATGACAACACCAAATCAGACTTCATAAAAAACATGACAGCTTTCTATAACAGTTGGGAAAGTAAAAAATCAGGGCCAGATGGTACTACCGCCCCTGGTACAGATGTTGAAATAAATGATGGTGACCTGAAGAGGGACAGTAGCTCTAGTGAAATAAATGATGGGGAAACAGGTGTAGATAAGGATACACACAAAACAGTGTTACAAACTAGCAATAACACGGTAGATAGTAAACAAGGGATGCCAGGGAAATACTGAAGATAAATTACCGGAAACAGTTGAAGGCTCCATTGTTAGCAATAGTAACGAAGACAGACATGAGACAGGAACACACCCACCAATGGGGAACACAGTCACAAAAAACCAGGGCAAACGGAAACCAGGCCTATGTGAATATTATGCACTTGGTATCTGCAGGCATGGAAAATCTGGGAAATCAGATGGGACATGCAATTATGATCACCCCAGAAAATGCCGTTCCCACATGAAAACAGGCAAATGCAACCTCCCGTCCTGTAAGTTTTTCCACCCTGAAATGTGCCACACATCAATTCAGGAAAGACAGTGCTATAACTTATATTGCCAGGCATACCACCTAAAGGGTACAAGGCGACACAGAACATCCAGACCATGGCAAAATCAGGGTAGCCGCAGCCACTCCGGAGAGAGAGGTTTTTTAGTGCCAGGAAGGTAAAAAAGCTGGCAGGAAATGACAGAAATTGTACACCAACTGCAATCATTTCTGGAGTGGAATCACAGTCAGTGGCCTCCACTCCATTACAACAGATATTAGAGCCAGGAAAAAAAGAATCTCCCCCATACCACCAATATAACTACATTCATCTTTGCTAATATACAGGGTCTAAAGCCAGCAACAAACAACAAGGTACCTTACATTCGTGGACTGCTTACAGAGTCAAATGCTATGTTTGCAGCTTTCACAGAGACCCACATAAGAGATCACTTGGACAATGAAATATGGATCCCGAGCTACAACCTATACAGGTGTGACAGAGTGAACAGGCAAAAAGGGGGGGTTGGCCTGTATATCACAGAGTCACTTATATGTTCAGAACTACTAAATGCCTCAAATGATGTAGTTGAAGTATTAGCAATAAAGGTCGAGAATCAAAACCTGGTCATCGTGGTTGTCTACAAGCCCACGGATGCAACGTCCCAACAATTCCAGGAACAGCTTCTGAAAATTGACCACTGTCTGGAAAATCTTCCAGTTCCTGCCCGCAACATCTTGCTACTGGGGGATTTCAACCTCAGGCACCTAAAATGGAGGAACATTGCAAACAATGTGGTAGCAGAGATAACACCAGGAGGCAGCTCAGATGAAAATTCACACATGCATGAACTTTTAAATCTCTGCACCAAGTTCACCTTAAACCAGCAAATAGTAGAGCCCACAAGATTAGAGAATACGCTGGACCTCATCTTCACCAAAAATGATGATCTGATACGAAATGTCATCATATCAAAAACAATATACAGTGGTACCTCGAGTTACGATGGTCCCCAAAATCGCCCTTTTATGTAAGTTTATTTTTTTAAATGCTTTTGTAAGTATATTTTTGGGGGTGTAAAAGGACTAGTCTATTTTACATTATTCCTTATGGGGATAAATTCGTTTGGTAATGGTACTTGAAC
This sequence comes from Cherax destructor, assembly GCA_009830355.1. Classification (NCBI taxonomy): domain Eukaryota; kingdom Metazoa; phylum Arthropoda; class Malacostraca; order Decapoda; family Parastacidae; genus Cherax; species Cherax destructor. The sequence goes on along the minus strand of WNWK01019026.1, from coordinate 6,547 downwards.
AGCATTCTTGAACGAAAAAGTATCGTAACTCGAGGTACCACTGTACTCAGATCACAACATAATAGAGGTCCAGACATGCATGCAGGGAGCCCCAGATCAACAAAATGTGATCAGCCATGAGGGAGCTTTCTCCAAATTCAACTTCAATAACAAAAACATAAGGTGGGACCAAGTAAATGATATAAACTGGGAAGATTGCCTTAGCATCACAGATCCCAACCTATGTCTAGAACAAATTAACTCTGTGGTACTTGAGGTTTGCTCAAGGCAAATTCCCTTAAGGAAAAGGAGGAGAAGATGCAAACTAGAAAGAGAGAGGCGCTCCCTATACAGGCGAAGGCAAAGAATAACAGAGCGGCTACAGGAGGCCAATATCTCTGAAATACGTAGGGAGACACTAGTCAGAGAAATAGCAAACATCGAATGCCTTAAATCGTCAAAAAATGCAATAAAATCAAGTTTTATAGCATTTTTGAATATTTATAAATTATTTACATATTTTTAAAAAATCCCATTAAAAATTTATAAAAATCAATATTAATTTAGAATAGATTGGTGTGTGTGTGTATATGTGTTTGTGAGTCAGTTAAGTTCACGACCTTTAACTCTCTCTCTCTTCTCTCTCTCTCTCTCTCTCACACACACACACAACTTCAGTGTAATCTTACAGGAATCAAGAGCCACTAACCAGACTGAAAATCGAAAACCTAAATGATTTTTTTATGAGATTGCCACAGAACTTGACAGACGCATGCCTTTCTGACATCACCACGATGCCAAATGACTTCGAAAAGGCAATAAATGACATGCCCATGCACTCCGCTCCAGGCCCAGACTCATGGAACTCCGTGTTCATCAAGAAATGCAAGAAGCCCCTATCACATGCTTTTAACATCCTATGGAGAGGGAGCATGGCCACTGGGATCGTCCCGCAGCTACTAAAAACAACAGACATAGCCCAACTCCACAAAGGGGGCTGTAAAGCAATAGCAAAGAACTACAGACCAATTGCGCTAACGTCCCATATCATAAAAATCTTTGAAAGGGTTCTAAGAAGCAAGATCGCCACCCATCTTGATACCCATTAATTGCACAACCCAGGACAGCATGGGTTTAGAGCAGGCCGGTCCTGTCTGTCCCAACTACTGGACCAATACGACAAGGTCCTGGATGCTCTAGAAGATAAACAGAATGCAGATGTTATATACACAGATTTTGCAAAAGCCTTTGACAAGTGTGACCATGGTGTAATAGCACACAAAATGCGTGATAAAGGAATAACAGGAAAAGTTGGTAGATGGATCTATAATTTCCTAACATGTAGAACACAAAGAGTAGTAGTCAACAGAGTAAAGTCTGAGGCAGCTACTGTGAAAAGCTCTGTTCCACAAGGCACAGTACTTGCTCCCATCCTATTCTTCATCCTCATATCAGACACTGACAGGGATATAAGCCACAGTGCTGTGTCTTCCTTTGCAGATGACACCCTAATCTGTATGACAGTGTTCACCGTTGAAGACACTGCAAGACTCCAAGCAGACATAAACCAAATTTTTAAATGGGCTGCAGAAAACAATATGAAGTTCAATGATGAGAAATTTCAATTACTCAGATACGGAAAACGTGAAGAAATTAAAATCTCATCGGAGTACAAAACTAATTCCAACCACACAATAGAGCGAAAAACTAATGTCAAAGACCTGGGAGTGATCATGTCAGAGGATCTCACCTTCAAGGACCATAACAATGTAGCAATTGCATCTGCTCGAAAATGACAGGATGGATAATGAGAACCTTCAAAACTAGGGATGCCAAGCCCATGTTGACACTTTACAGATCGCTTGTTCTATCTAGGCTGGAATATTGCTGCACACTAACTGCACCTTTCAAGGCGGGTGAAATTGCTGACCTTGAAAATGTGCAGAGAACCTTCACCGCACGCATAAGTGCGATAAACCGCCTCAACTACTGGGAACGCTTGAAGTTCCTAAACCTGTACTCTCTAGAACGCAGGCGGAGAGATACATTATTATATACACATGGAAAATTCTCGAGGGCTTAGTACCAAACTTGCACACAAAAATCACTCCCTACGAAAGCAAAAGACTCGGCAGGCGATGTAACATCCCCCAATGAAGAGCAGGGGTGCCACTAGCACGTTGAGGGACAACACAATAAGTGTCAGGGGCCCAAGATTGTTCAACTGCCTCCCAGCATACATCAGGGGGATTACCAACAAGCCCCTGGCTGTCTTCAAGCAGGCACTGGACAGGCACCTCAAGTCGGTACCTGATCAGCCGGGCTGTGGTTCCTATGTTGGACTGCGTGCGGCCAGCAGTAACAGCCTGGTTGATCAGGCTCTGGTCCAAGAGGAGGCCTGGTCACAGACCTGGCCGCGGGGGCTTTGACCCCTGGAATTCTCTCCAGGTAGACACTTTGCTGGGAATCAAACCCGGACCCTCACAATGTAAAGTGAGAGTTTTTGCCACCAGGCCACAGGTCACTGTGTTGTTATTAGGACCTGGTACCATGACAAACAACTTGTCAAAATGTGTTCAACACTGGTTGATTCTATGACAAAGCAAGTAGCAATGCTTGTAAAATCAATGGATAGTCACATCTATTATTACATCAATTATCTGTTGAATCACTGCCTTGTATTTTTCAAATAAACATTAGTTATCCAAATAAAAGTCTTATTATTTCCTCACTGTCCCAATTAACCCTTAAAATGTACAAACATAGATCTACATTCACTTGCGTAGTACTTCGAATATTTTGAATTTTTTTTTTTTTTTTTTAAATGAAGAGCGCATTTTTCAACATGTTATAGGATAAAAAAAAAATTATAGTGTCAGTACTTACCGAGATATAAGTCCATGAAGTTGGCGCTGGATGCTCACGTGACGGCAACATCGACTCCTGCCACTTGCACAAGTGTTGCCGATATACCTTTTTTTCTTGTTTTTATTTTAATTTATATTTTTTTTATGTTCTGATAATTACAATTTATAATAGTTCTTGTGATTTCATAGCCAATCTTTGTTCTGACACTTTTATTAGGTACTAAAATAGTACTCAAATAGTCACAATCACAATCACATTTTCACCTGCCTGGGTCATTTAGTATTGTCTAGAAATATATACAAAGTATTTATAGGTCCCAGCAATGTTTTAGACCCTGGAGTATACCTTGAAGCATGGTGTTATGACAAGTGTCAGTAAACTGTTGACAGGCAGTGACACTTGATGAATGTGCACTCAGGGAACCCTGGCTTTATTTGTTTTCACTGTTACACACAAACATGTTTGTCTGTGTCTATCTATCTGTCTTTCTATCTGTTTGTCTGTCTATTTGTCTGTCTGTCTATGTCTGTCTAGCTCTGCTTATCTGTCTGCCTGTGTGTGCCTGGAGTACATACAGTAGGGCCCCACTTATACGGCAGGTTAGGTTCCAGGCTAGTGCCTTAAAGCAGACATCGCCGAAAAGCAGAACGCCATTTTTTTCCACTTCTAAATGCATATAAATGCCAGACAACAAGCTTACATTAACTTATATTAAGTTAGCAATAGCACTAGGCATTAAAAAACACAATAAAAAGTAAGATACACACAGAGTACACTTATTACTTACCTTAAAGTATTAAGATTGGCTTAAAAATAGTCTGTGAACCAATTTATGAAAAGATCAGTAGTCATCCAAGCTTTTGAATTGGATTTATAATAAACAGGGAGGCTACCTTTTGCATAGTTCTTTAGGGCCCTAGGATTCTCTGAGTGATAAATTATCATAGGTTTTAACTTACAATCCCCAGCAGCACTAGCTCCTAGCAAGAGTGTTAGTTGAAGACTCAGATGAGTCAAAGGGATGTTAGGAAGCATTTCTTCAGCCATAGAATAGTCAGGAAGTGTAATAGTCTGGCAAGTGATGTAGTGGAGGCAGGAACCATACATAGCTTTAAGACGAGGTATGATAAAGATCATGGAGCAGGGAGAGAGAGGACCTAGTAGCGGTCAGTGAAGAGGCGGGGCCAGGAGCTAAGTCTCGACCCCTGCAACCACAATTAGGTGAGTACACTCTTGGGTTATCCTGGGTTCTCTACACATATGCTGCTATATGTAACTGTATTTGATGGCTATCTCAGCGATCAACATATACATACCTTGTTAGTAAGTTAATTCAGGTATGCACAAATACAGTTACATAGATTATCATACATAACAAATATGCGTAGACAACCCAGGATAACCCAAAAAAGTCAGTTCACTGAGTTTAATCATTTCTAACTTGGCACTTAAAGTAAGAGGCTTACGACTCCTCTTTTTATCACAACTAAGCTTAGACGCCATAGTCAATGAGAGCCAACTAGTAAACGAAAGAGTAAACGAGAGAGAGAACGAGATACGGAGTTCATACAAGGTAAAAAAACAAACTGAACAGGTAGTGGGCGATCACTCGGTCAGGCAAAATGAATGCGATTAATACGTGTCCATTTTTAGTTCATTCACATACGTTTGTAAGAGTTTGTGAAACTTTTACCTCAAAATAATTTTTTTTATTATAATAATAATTACCTCACAATACAAATACTCTTACATTGTGTACAAGTTAGTACAAAATAAACAAACAGCAACACAACCATTCTCATGCAACACACTATTTTTAGAGTTAATGATAGTATTACCATTATTATTATCATAATAAAAAAGAAGTGCTAAACCCACAAGGGTCGTGAATAACTATATATAGAGTGAAGGCATATGAAAGGAATATTTTTCTACAGTTATCCCTCAATGTTTGACTAGAGAAAACGTAATTCTTCCGACTTCTACAAGTCGCTTGGTAAACAAATATCATATTTGTCAATTTTTATTCTGTGGGTGTATGTATCATGTTTATATGCTATGTAACGCGTTTTTTAAATTATTGTAAAGAAAATATCATAGATGAATTAATAAAAATGTCTACATTAACGTAAAATAAGACATTTAATGTGCCCAAGAATGATTATTATTAATATTACGTAATGTTTTCCTCCGCTGGAACACCATAGCATATAAACAGCATGTTTATATGCTATGTAACATGTTTCTTATATAATTTTGAAGAAAAAATCATAGATGGATTAATGAAAATGTCTACATTAACGTAAAATAAGACATTTAATGTGCCCAAGAGTGATTATTATTAATATTACGTAATGTTTTCCCCTCCGCCCGGAACATCATAGCATATAAACAGCATGTTTATATGCTTTTGTAACGTATTTCTTTTATAATTTTGAAGAAAATATCATAGATGGATTAATTAAAATGTCTATATTAACGTAAATAAGACATTTAATGTGCGCAAGAGTGATTATTATTAGTATTATGTAATGTTTTCCTCCGCCTCGGCACCACACCTACATAGCATATAAACAGCATGTTTATATGCTATGTAACGTGTTTCTCATATAATTTTGAAGAATATATCATAGATGGATTAATGAAAATGTCTATATTGACGTAAAATTGGACATTTAATGTGCCCCTGTGGTTTAGCGCTTCTATTTGATTATAATAATAATACATAATAGAGAGATGTGCTCACGGAAAATGTAAACAAACTGGGTGGCGCGCGCCGTATCTGAAAGACGCTAGCCATATACAAAAGTTTTGGTCATAATTTGAACTCGCCGTATGAACGGAACGCCGAAAGACGAAACGCCGAAAAGCGGGGCCCTACTGTATATGAAACTCCTTGAAGAATGGTGTGTTGACAAGTGTCAGATAACTCTTGGCAGCCCAGTGACATTTAATAAATGTCAGCAGTGCTGGAGGGAACCCTCCCTTTGTTTTCAATGTTACATACAAACATGTCTGTCTGTCTGTCTATCTGTATGTCTGTCTGTCTGTCTATCGATCTGTCTGTCTGTCTATCTGCCTGTCTATCTAGCTTTGCTTAAGTCTGTCTAGCTCTGCTTATGCCTGTCTAGCTCTGCTTATGTCTGTCTAGCTCTGCTTATGTCTGTCTAGCTCTGCTTATGTCTGTCTAGCTCTGCTTATGTCTGTCTAGCTCTGTTTATCTGTGTTGCGTATCTTGAAGTATACGCAATAAGAATTTTATATTTCATGTATATCTATTATCATATAAGTTTATATTGGAGATATTTTCAGTAATAGCTAAACTAAAAATATCTTACTTTATAAACTTGTATACTTAGTTGTGTAAATAGGTAGGATGATTTATGACGGTAGCTAACTAGCTATCCGGTCGTTATGAAACGTCAGGTATTCCCGCCTTGAAGCCACGTCACCATACCTAAGGTTGTGGCCACCAGCCTGACCCAAGGCAGTCTTCACTTGCTCTCTGATGGAGAACAAACTTCCCTTACCTTGTGGAAGTACACCATCTCGTCTCCTGGATTAACTCTTCTTGCATTTCCCGAGGAATTGGTCTCTAACTCCAAGCTGAGCAACTCACGTGTGCTACGACATTAAGAGACTTTGAAATTGGTCTCTAACTCCAAGCTGAGCAACTCTACGTGTGCTACGACATTAAGAG
>WNWK01019025.1:0-38684 GCA_009830355.1 Cherax destructor | reverse complement strand
TTGCAAAGTTTTGTGGAAATTATCACCCTAACAATACTGTTGGAATGTCTGCAACATGTTCAATGACAATGCCCTGTCCCATTTTAGCAAATTATAAAGAGACGCCAGAATCAGAGCTCTCTGGAAGATGTTTGTGTGACGGGACAGTGACCTCGCTGTCCTAGGCCAGTAAAGACAAAGAAGGGAAGTAACCCAGATAGGACTTGATACTCGAAGTCCTTATGGAAGGGTTTCCTTCCAAACAATAACCCAACTCCCTCTGCCCTCCTCGCCTTCCCATATGCCAACAAGAGTCTTCATTAAAGGTATGTAATGTACATTTATCATTAAAATTAGTCATTTATATTTATTTCTCATTGTTTTCTGTATGTAAAACTATAGTTATTCTCTATAAAATGTATTTTTGTTAATATTTTTGGGTGTCTGAATGGATTAATTGGATTTACATTATTTTAGGGGAATATTGCAGTTTTCCCATTTTGGTTTTCCCAAATCTGGAAAGATTGGGACAAACGGGATTCTGTAGATGAAAGGTTTGCCGAGTGACGCTAATGCCAAGTTGGGCTCCTCTTGATGCTGAGGCACTGTTATGGACTGAAAGTAATGATCTAGAAGTGCAAAAATTTTGGTGAATTTTGCAGCTCTGATGTTGATGGACAGCAGCTATGGGAAGAAATTTTGGGTTGCAGAATGTTGCTATCAAGTAGGGTCAACATGAAAATATCAAGACATGAAGAGCCTCTGAATTTATTGTTCAGTGTGGGATGAGAACATCTTCCCTAATCTTCGCATTACCATTCAGATAATGCTAACCATCGAGTTTCTATCACCACCTGTGAGGGATCATTCATCGCTAAAACTAATACTTTCATATTTGAGAGCTCCATGGGTCAAGGCAGACTCTGTGATCTTGCTCTGCTGTGTATAGAAAGAAGAAACAGAAAAACAGAATTTGAGCACATAGATCATTTTGCATCAGTCACAGCAAGAAAGGTGCACTTGTAATTTTCATGTAGTGCCATAATTTGTTAATTAAAAGATTAATGAGCTTTACTTGTATTTTTGAGCTGTTTTATGGTAGTTATCTAAAAGATTCGTCCAAATATTTGGACATGGGTGCAATTTCATGCTTGCCATAGGTTCTATTTTCTGAGATACGCCTCTGATTATAAAAGAACAAGAATTGGGTAATTATTCTTTATATGGTATATTCTGTTAGCAATGGCAGAGGAATTCATGGAACACATTGGTAAGATAGCTTTGGATATACCTTTGATGAGCTCTTGAGAGTTTTTCTATTCCTAGGGGCCCAGACTTGGGCCAGACTTGTCTGGCACTTGCCTGGTTAACCAGGTTATTGCTGCTGGTGACCCACTGACCCACATATCCCTCACAGCCTAGTTGATCTGGCACCTGGGAAGATCAGGCTCAACAGGAACATACCAGGGAACTAATGAGGCTTTGTGAAAAGTACTCATTAAACCAACAGATAATTGATCCCACTAGAAATGAAAATACCCTGGATTTGATATTCACAAACAACGAGGAATTAATCAGAGACATAACAGTTACAAAAACAATATACTCTGACCATAACATCATAGAAGTTCAAACGAGTATTAACTCAGGGTTAGGGAACTGCGGCACTAATGTTAGAGACGGGTTGTTCAGTAAGTTTAATTTTAATAACCATAGAATTGACTGGGAAAGAATAAACCAATAGCTATCAGACATATCATGGGAATCAGACATGAGCACCCTAAATCCCCACCAGTGTCTAGAGAAGCTGAATACAGGTATGAAACACGTACCATTGAGAAAACTCAGAAGATCAGATATAGAGAGAGAGCGTAGGAGATGGTACAGGAGAAGAAAAAGGGTTACTGAATTGCTGAAAAACACAAATATGTTGCAACAGAGGAGAGATAGCCTTAACCGAGAGATCACTGAATTAGAGCAAAAACTTAAGATGTCATACCTGACAGAAGAAGTACAAAGGGAACAAAGAGCCATACAGGATATTGCAAGAAACCCAAAATATTTCTATTCCTATGCAAAATCCAAGCTAAGAACTACCTGTAGAATTGGGCCATTATTGAGAGGAGATTCGTATACTGACGATGAACAGGAAATGAGTGAAATCCTAAAGGAACAGTATGAGTCAGTGTTCAGCAACCCACTAAATGACAGCAAGGTAGAAAATGCTGAAATATTTTTCACTCCAGCAGAAGGCTGCGCAGACCACATAACCGACATTAGTACAAATCCCATAGATTTTGAAAAAGAAATGGACAACATGCCCACTCACTCAGCACCTGGACCAGATTCATGGAATGCTTTATTTATAAAGCAGTGCAATGTACCATTAGCAAGAGCCCTTAGTATTCTGTGGAGAAAGAGCTTAGATCTAGGTGAAATTCCGGAGGCCTTAAAGAGTGCAGACATAGCTCCTTTGCATAAGGGAGGTAGTAGAGCACTAGCTAAAAATTACAGACCAGTAGCCCTCACTTCTCACATCATAAAAATCTTTGAAAGAGTGATGAGACGGCAGATTACAAACTTCATGGACCAGCACAACCAACATAACCCGAACCACCATGGCTTCAGAGCGGAACGATCATGCCTGTCACAGCTGCTGAACCATTATGACAGAATTACGGAGGCATTGGAGGATGACCAAAACGCAGATGTGATTTACACAGATTTTGCAAAAGCGTTTGACAAATGCGATCATGGAGTGATAGCGCACAAAATGAGGGCCATAGGCATTACTGGGAAGGTAGGCAGATGGATATTTGAGTTCCTAACACACAGAACACAAAAAGTAGTAGTGAACAGGGCAAGATCCAGCATCAGCGAGGTCAAAAGCTCATTGCCCCAAGGCACTGTCCTGGCACCTCTGCTGTTTCTCATCCTCATAGCAGACATAGATAAAAACACCTGGCACACTTTTGTATCATCATTTGCAGATGACACTAAAATAAGCATGAAAGTCACTACAGTAGAGGACACTGAAATATTGCAGGAAGACATAAGCAGATGGTGACACTCTACAAATCGCTAGTGCTCCCTCACTTAGAATACTGCTCAGTGCTGACGGCCCCGTTCAGGGCAGGAGAAATATCAGAGCTGGAACAAATTCAGAGATCGTTTATGGCTCACATTGAGCCATTGAAACATCTAAATTATTGGGAACGCCTTCAAGTCTTGAACATGTACTCATTGGAGCGGAGGAGAGAGATCATGATAATATATACTTGGAAAGTACTTGAGGGCCTGGTCCCAAATCTGCACACTGCCATAACAACATACTGGAGTGAGAGATATGGGAGAAAGTGTTAAATAAACCCAGTGAGGAGCAGGGGTGCGGTGGGGACAATACGGGAGCACTGTATTAACATCCGGGGTCCCAGACTATTCAACATCTTACCAGAAGATATCAGAAACACGGCTGGAACCAGTGTAGAAGCCTTCAAGAGGAAACTGGACAAGTATCTTCATCGGGTGCCAGATCAACCAGGCTGTGATGGATATGTGGGGCAGCGGGCCTCCAGCAGCAACAGCCTGGTTGACCAGGCAAGCACCAGACGAGCCTGGCCCATGGCCGGGCTCAGAGAGTAGATACTCTCGAAACTCTTCAAAGGTATAAAGGTATATCAAAGTTTCCTTTTGAAAACTTATACACTTGTACCAGTAGTGTGTCTGATATCTTTTAGTAAGGTGTTGAATAGTCTGGGGTCACAGTCATTGATACAGTGTTCTCTTTTTGTGCCCACCACACTCCTGCTATTCACTAGGTTTATTTTGCACTTCCTTCCATATCTCTCACTCCAGTATGTTCTTATGGCAGTGTAAAGATTTTGGACAAGGCTCTCAGATACTTTGCAGGTATGTATTATCATGCATCTATCAATCCTCTGCTCCAGTGAGTACATATTTAGTTACCTTTAAACCTTAAAAATCCTGCACCCAGTATTATCCTCCCTGGATATTTCAACATTACAAATGTTAAGCGGAAGATGGTTGATAACAGCATTGTATCATAAATAGTACAAGGGCACCTGGAAGCACATTTCCTAAGCTTGCACACCAGAGGGCTAGTGGGGTTTTGTGAGATGTTTGCTTTAATCCAATAGATAACAGAACCTATAAATGAAAATATACTAGACCTGATCTTCACAAACTATGAGGAACTAATCACAGACATAACAGCAAATGCAATATACTCTTAACCACAACCTCATTGAAGTACAGACATTAATGTATGCTTAGAAAAACGAAAAAGTAGCCAGTGCAAAAGAATTTTTATTAAATTTTAACAGGAATAAATAACCTGGGAAACAGTCATGTGAACATATAGCCCATATAACCTTTTTGAGAACTTTCACATGATTGACCATGTGGGGGGTTCCATGCTAGGATTTAATATTCAGTGTGGTTTGCCTAAGATAGGTTGTACATAGGAATCTGAAGGATTATTAAAGTTCCTGAATGCTCTTTGGAGGTATGCTAATATTTCATATGCTTAATTTTACCTTGAGGCCTAGAGAGGATTTCGAGGGTCACCTCCATGGTTCCATCTCAGACTAGGCCTCCCAGTTGCTGGCATGATCAATAAAGGTGTTGGTGCCAGCTGCATACTGTCCAATGTGTGCACCATAACCCAGCTGATCAGAAACTGACTTGGGGGATTTATGAAGTTCCCCTTGAAAACAGATCTGTTGGCAATTCTTCATATGCATGAAGGGAGGATGATGAAGTATAGAGGTTCCCTTCCACTTATAAAGTTCTCAGTGTATTCTTCATGCCCCTGCTTTTCATTAGAAGTATTTTGCATCATCTACCAAGTCTTTTGCTTTCATATTGCTGGATTTCAGTGTGCAGGTTAGAGATGAGTTTCTTCAGGATTTTCTAGCCATAAATTAATTACTAGATTCTGATGTGCTGTTGGACTGCATGCAGCCATGTGTAACAGCTTGATTGATCAGGCCTGGTCTGTGACTACAGCTTAAGGGATTTAAAGTATTCCCAATAATTCAGATGTTTGAAGTTGTATGAGCAATGAAGGTTCTCTGTATATTTTCCAGCTCTGCAATTGCTCCTGCCTTGAAAGAGGAATACCTGTAGCATGTTTCTGGGGGTCAGTGCCCCTGTGGCCTGGTCCCAGACTAGCCTCCTGGAGGATTGAGGCCTGATCAATCAGGCTGTTACTGATGGTCAGACACTGATTTGTGGAACTTTTTCAGTTTTCTCTTGCCAGAGGTTTGTTGATAATTTCCCGTATGCTTAAAGAGAAGGCATTGAAGAGTCGGAGACCTCTGACACTTGTAGAATTCTCTCTTAGTGTACTTGTTGCTCACCTGCTTTTTAGTGGAGTTATTTTGCATCATCTGTGAAGTCTGCCAAGTCTCTTGTTGTCATACATTGTGATTTCAGTGTTCAGGTTTGGAACCAGTCGTCCAGAATTTTCCAAGTGTATATTATGTACCTTTCTTGGCTATGTTCCAAAGAATATTGAAAGGGACTTTAAGCATTCACAGTAGTTCAGATGTTTGAGTGTATATGGGCCATTAGTATACAGCAGTATTCCAGTCTAAGAGAGAACAAGTGACCTGAAGAGAGAAGTAATTTGCTCGGCATCTCTTGTCTTGAATATTCTGGTTAATCATCCTGTCACTTACCTTGTAGTTGAGATAGTAACATTGTGAGCCATGAATGTGACATCTGACTGTTGAATAATTAGTTTGTCAGTCTTAATTTCCTCATTTCTTCCATAGTAGAGCAATTGAAATTTGTCTTGATTGAACATCATATTATTTCAAGATGGGATGTGATTTTCAAGAGCTGGTTATTGAACTGCTATAAATTCAGCTACATAATTTGTAGTGTTACTTAACAAATAGGAGGGAGGAGTATATGGAGAGAAAACGAGAGGTTGAGAGAGTGGTGAAGGAATATAAAAGGAGAGCAAATGAGTGGGTGAGATGCTATCAACAAATTTTGCTGAGAATAAGAAGTTTTGGAGTGAGATTAATAAGTTGAGAAAGCCTAGGGAACGAATAGACATGACAGTAAAAAAATATGAAAGGAGAGTTATTATATGGAGAGTTGGAGGTATCTAGATGGAGGGAATATTTTGAGGAACTGTTAAATGTTGATGAAGATAGGGAAGCTGTGATTGTGCATTGGGCAGGGAGGTATAACATCTTGTAGGAGTGAGGAAGAGCCAGTTGTGAGTATGGAGGAGGTGCATGAGGCAGTGGGTAGAATGAAAGGGGTAAAGTGGCTGGGATTGATGGGATAAAGGCAGAAATGTTAAAATTGGGTGGGGATATAGTTTTGGAATGGTTGGTGCATTTATTTAATAAATGTATGGAAGAGGGTAAGGTATCTTGGGATTGGCAGAGAGCATGCATAGTTCCTTTGTATAAAGGCAAAGGGGGCAAAAGAGAGTGTAAAAGTTACTGGGAAATAAGCCTGTTGAGTATACCTGGTAAGGTGTATGGTAGAGTTGTTACTGAAAGAATTAAGAGTAAGATGGAGGTCAGGATCGCAGATGAACAAGGAGGCTTTAGGAAGGGTACAGGGTGTGTAGACCAAATGTTTACAGTGAAGCATACAGGTGAACAGTATTTAGATAAGGGTAAAGAAGTTTTTGTTGCATTTATGGATTTGGAAAAGGCATATGATAGGGTGGACAGGAGAGCAATGTGGCAGATATTGCAAATGTATGGAATAGGTGGTAGGTTACTGAAAACAGTTGAGTTTTTATGAGGATAGCGAGGCTCAGGTTAGAGTATGTAGGAGAGAGGGAGATTATTTCCCGGTAAAAGTAAGCCTTAGATAGAGATGCGTGATGTCACCGTGGTGGTTCAATATATTTATGGATGGGGTTGTAAGAGAAGGGACTGCTCAGATGTTGGCAAGAGGTGTAGGATTAGGAGATGAAGAAACTAACACAAAGTGGGAGTTGTCACAGTTGCTTTTTGCTGATGACACTGTGCTTTTGGGAGATTATGAAGAGAAGTTGCAGAGGTTGATGGATGAGTTTGGAAGGGTATGTAAAAGAAGGAAATTAAAAGTGAACATAGGAAAGAACAAGATGATGAGGATAACAAAAAATTTAGGTGATGAAAGATTGGATATCATATTGGAGGGAGGGAGTATGGATCAAGTGGATGTATTTAGATAGTTGGGAGTGGACTTATCAGCAGTTTAATCTATGAAAGATAAAGTGAATCATAAAATTGATGAGAAAAAGGCATGTGGTGCACTGAGGAGTCTGGAGACAATGAACATTATCCATGGAAGCAAAGAGGGGAATGTATGAGAGTATTTTGGTACCAACGCTCTTATATGAGTGTGAAGCATGGGTAGTAAATTTTGCAATAAGAATAAGAATGGAGGCAGTGGAGATGTCGTGTTGAGGGCAATGTGTGGTGTGAATATTATGCAGAAAATCCATAGCTTGGAGATTAGGAGGAGGTATGGGGTTTCCAAAAGTATTATCTGGAGGCCTGAGGAGGGGTTGCTGAGGTGGTTTTGGACATTCTGAGAAGATGGAACGAAATAGAAAGACTTGGAGGGTGTATAAATCTGAAGTGGAAGGAAGGCGGCGGGGTAGGGGGTCGTCCTTGGAAAGGTTGGTGGGAGGAGGTAAAGGAGGTTTTGTGTGTGAGGGTCTTGGATTTCCAGCAGGCATGTGTGAGCTTCTTAGATAGGAACGAGTAGAGACAAATGTTTTTTATGACTTGAGGTGCTGTTGGAGTTTGAGCAAAGTAACATTTATGAAGGGAATCAGGGAAACCAGTTAGCCGGACTTGATCTCTGGAGGTAGGAAGTACATTGCCTACACTCCAAAGAAGGGTGTTGATGTAGTTTTTTAACTAGTGTAGGTGCATCTCTGGCAAGACAGTGATGGAGTAAATGATGAAAGTGTTTCTTCTTTTTGGGTCACCCTGCCTTGGTGGGAAACGGCCTGTGTGTTAATAATTATAATAAAGTAAGGCATTACCAAAATTAAATAATAATAATAAAATACATAGTACATTATTATACTTCATAAATGGAAGATTCATTCTTGCTGTAAATCTTAGTGACCTCAGCATACGATTTTTTTTCTTTTTCTGTTTCACTGATGCGAAGTACTTCATGGCTTTACTTAGGCTTTGAAGAACTGCCATCATTATTACTTTTATGCTTTGTTGCCATTATTAAGCAAAATTACGGGTTATTTTTAGGCCAGGGTAAACCGTGGAAACTGAATCTGCGGATATGGGGGTTCTGCTCTGTTTTCTATAACAAACAGTATACAGTGGTCCCTCGGTTTTCGCCGAAAATTCGTTCCAGAATGCTGCTCAAGTGCCATTACCGAATGAATTTACTTCCTTAAGAAATAATGTCACGTAGGTTAGACTATTTCAGACCCCCAAAAATACACTTGCAACAGCACTTACGAAAATACACTTACATAAATGTTCGAGTTTGGAGATGCACGAAAACCGAGGGACCACTGTATTACAGTGGGCCCTCGGTTTTTGTCGATAATTCTTTCCAGAATGCTGTTCGAGTGCCGTTACCGAACGAATTTGTTCCCATAAGCACGAATGTAAATTAGATTAGTCGTTTCAGACCCCCAAAAATACACTTACAAAAGCTCTTACAAAAATACACTTACTGTACATAATTGTTTGAGTTGGGAGCTGTACAAAAACTGAGGGTCCACTGTATTTGTGTTGGCTTTGTGGTCCATGGCTTTCATAGGGCAGCCACTTCCCTTGTTTACAATCTAATGTAGCTCGAAGATGGTGGTGGAATTTTCTTGTAATTTCTTGCCCCCCCTCCTTTTTTATATAGCTTCCAAGCACTAAAACATCTGGAGTCTGAATAGTTGTGGATGTCCATTTTTTGCTCATATGGCTTGTCTTCCTAGTTCGTTTTAAGTTGTATATGGGGGCAGTAGTTTGTGGGGAGATGCCAAATTAGAAAATTTGTATAAAAGTATAACATACAGTGGAACCCCGAGTTTCGGCCGTAATCCATTCCAGGAGCTAGGCCTAAAGTCGAAGCAATATTTCCCATAAGAAATACAGTGGACCCCCGAGTATCGGCTACCCTGAGTATCGGCCGACTCGTGTTTCGGTCGCTTTTTTCAGCCCAATTTTGGCCCTACTATCGGCCGTTTCCCCGAGTATCAGCCCGCGTACCAGACCTGTCCGCCTCCCCGTGCAGGCGTCGTGAGCCAGTTTAGCTTTGTTTATCATTGAGTGAATATTACATTTCACAATAAATTCATTGTGCTTAGTGCTTGTTTAGTGATTGTGACTGTGAAATAAGCCACCATGGGCCCAAAGAAACTTCATAGTGGCAGCCCTTTGGTAAAGAAAGCGACAAACTCGATAGAATTGAAGAAAGAAATTGTAGCAAAGTACCAAAGTGGAGGAGGAAGAGAGAGGGGATAATGTGCCTTCTTTAGTGATTCAGTGATTCTACGATATGTATGATACTAAAGCAGCATGAGTCTATAAAGGCTATAGCACCAGCCAGCGATAAAGTGTAGCATGAACAGTGTAGCAAGTAAGTTAAGCGATTAAGCGATAGAAAAATGACGACACAAAATTTAACTCCATTGTTGTTTGAGGTATACTATAGGGGCACTGAGACCAATGCCGCCCTCTGCCACCATCTCTTCCAAGGCAAGTGTAGATTGTTTCTTATTTATAAAGTAAATATTTCTTATTTATAAATTACATACATTGTTTCACTGTGAATTTTGATGGTGGTTCTGATGCCAGGCCCAACACCACCACTATATGTATAGCTTATGGTCAGTGGCCCTTATAAACCCAACAACAATAACACTGTACTGCCAGTCCGCTCATACATAATGAGATATTTTATTCATTCTAGAGTATATATCATGTTTCTATGTTATTAATATTGTTTATTATGTTATACTAGATGAATTGTGCTAAATAAATAAGCCATAGAGTTGATATTAGTGTCATGTTGAAGGACTATCTTGTCCTGCCTCCAAACAAATTCTCCCGCCTCTCTCATATGCCAACAAGAGTCTTCAATAAAGGTAAAACCGATTTAAATGTTCATTTATCCATTAAAATTAGTGCTTTATATTATTTCTCATTGTTTTCTGTATGTAAAACTATAGTATTAATTCTTTAAAAAAATTATTTTTTTTTTTGTGAATATTTTTGGGTGGAAACGGATTAATTGTATTTACATTATTTCTTATGGGAAATATTAGTTAGACTTTCGGCCAGTTCGAGTTGAGGCCTAGCTCCTAGAACAGATTACGGCCGATACTCGGGGTCCACTGTAATGGAAATACAATTAATCGGTCCAGACACCTAAAAATATTCACAAAAAAATACATTTTTAAAGAATAACTATAGTTTTACATACAGAAAACAATTATAAATATATATTAAGATCACCCTAAAATGGGACATTGTTTTGTCACTGAACATGTTGAAGATATGGGTTGTTTCAGCTTGCTCAGGGTGGTATTTCTCCACAAAGCTTTGCAGCTTATTCCACATTCCACACATGTCCTTAAGCACTGAAGAAGGCACCTCCTTTACTCCCTCTTCCTCCTCCTCCTCCTGTGAAGCAAGTTCCTCAACTGTGGTCTGATGCTGTTGCAGATGAAGCTCTTGCAGCTCGTCAGTGGTTAGCTCTTCATTGTGGTCCTGCACCAACTCTTCCACATCCTTGCCACTCGCCTCCAACCCCAGTGACTTGCCCAATGCTACAATACCTTCCTCAACAGGCGGAGGGTCGTCAGGGTCAGGGTCAGCCTTAAACCCTTCAAAATCCCTCTGGATGACACAATCTGGCCACAATTGTCTCCAAGCAGAGTTCAAAGTCCTGGAAGTCACTCCCTCCCAAGCCTTACCTATAAGGCTTATGCAGTTGTAGATATTGAAGTAATTCCTCCAGAACTCTCTTAGGGTCAACTCAATGTCCGATGTCACTTCAAAGCACTTTTCAAACACTGCTTTGGTGTACAGTTTTTTGAAGTTACAAATGACCTGCTGGTCAATTGGCTGGATGAGAGGAGTGGTGTTAGGAGGCAAGAGCTTCACTGTGATGAACTTGAAGTCCCTAGACAAAAAGTCTGCCAAGTTGTGAGGATGAGCAGGAGCATTGTCTAGTACCAGGAGGCACTTAAGTGGCAATTTCTTTTCCTGGAGGTATTTTTTCACACTGGGGCCAAACATTTGATGGACCCACTCTATGAAAATTTGCCTTGTGACCCATGCCTTATTATTAGCTTTCCAGAACACACGCAATCTATCCTTGACGACGTTGTTTTTCTTGAACATACTGGGATTTTCTGAGTGATACACAAGTAAATTCTTCACTTTAAAATTCCCACTAGTGTTAGAACAAAACAAAAGAGTTAACCTGTCTTTCATAGGCCTGTGTCCTGGCAGTGCCTTTTCCTCCTGAGTAATGTAGGTCCTTTTTGGTATTTTCTTCCAAAACAGACCTGTTTCGTCACAATTAACCCTTTGACTGTCGGAGGCCCCATTCTGAAACTGTCATTCTATGTCGGAAAATTTTGGAAAAAAAAATAAATTATTTTTCTTATGAAATGATAGAGAATCTTTTCCCGATGGTAATGACACCAAAAGTATGAAATTTGATTGAAACGTCGGAATTACGCTCTCGCAAAGTTAGCGATGTCAGTGATATATACGCATCAGCGATTTTGCCGACTTTGAGCCCTATTTTCGGCCAATTCCATTATGACAGTCGACCAAACTCATAGCTATTTCTTTAGAACTCCATTTGTTCTATCGATTGAATACAAGAAATCACCAATTTACTGATTTCAACTACCCAATTAAGTGGTCAGAAAATGGCAATTTCGCCAATTTCATGCAAAATAAAAAAGATGTCAATTTCAAAATAGGGTCCAGAATAAACAATGCAGACATCCCTAGCACTAAAATAAGATGTTATCTGTTCATTAGTCACGTCTTTAGGCCCCTCTTACATTACTCTTGCTTTCTATTTTTATTTTTTATTCACACAAAAAATAGAAGATTTATTGTTATGCAGACTATTGCATTATTGTAAAAATTGTATAAATAATATCTGTGCACTTGTGAAAGAATATTAGACTCACCAGTTGATGTGTATTGGACGCATGGTGTGATTTGTTTACTTTTGAACATTGGGAAAAATCAAACATTTCCGCTACTTTGAGCTCAATTTCAAGATCGTTTACATCATGAAACTAATCAAAATCATCACTATTCCTGTAATATGTTTTCCATTCTATCAAATGAGACCATTAAAAAGAGAATTCAACCATAAATACTATACGAAAATACACCTCAAAGTCGGCGTTTTAATCCAAAAACACGGTCGGAGTTTTTTTTTCTCATTATGTACTGCTTGCTGCAGGATTTTTTTTATACTGCTCACACTGACCACACAGACCCATTCTCTCACATGTGGGCCTACCAGCTTTCTCCTGCTTGATTTGAGGCCGCTAGAATTTAGGCGTATAAATACGTCCAAAACATTGGCTCGTAAGACGTATATATACGTCCGAAACAGTCAAAGGGTTAAACACTTGTTGGGGTACAAATTTTTCAGTGTCTACGTCCCCCTTAAATTCAGTTATGAATTTTCAGCCGCACGTTTGTCTGAATTGGCTGTCTCATCATGCCTTATCATACTGTGTATGCCACTACGCTTCTTAAATCTGTCAAACCAGCCTCTGCTGGCCCTAAACTCACTGACATCAGCACTGGTTCCAGGCATTTTCTTGACAAGATCTGTGTGCAACTGCCTTGCCTTTTCACATATGATGGCCTCGGAAATACTATCACCTGCTATCTGTTTATTGTTTATCCACACCATCAACAACTTCTCAACCTCTTCCACTGCTTTTGATCTATTTTTGGCAAACTTGTCAACACCTTTTGCAACATCAGCTTTCTTGAGTTCTTTTTCTCTTTGCCAGGATAGAAGTGATAGTTGATTTGTTTTTTCCGTACATCCTGGCAAGCTCCCCCACACGTACGCCACTCATATTTTTCTACTATCTCTTTCTTCAGTTCTATGGTGTTCCTCACTTTCTTGACCACAGCGGTGCCACTAGGAAGCTTCTTTGGACCCATGGTGAATTATTTCACAGTCACAATCAATAAACAATTCCTAAACACAATGAATTTATTGTGAAATGTTCGGATGAGCGCGCAGGGTAATATTCACTCAAGGGTAAATAACGCTAGACTGGCTCACGGCGCCTGTGTGGCGAGGCGCGCAAGCGCGGGAGCGGACAGGTCTGATATGCTGGCCGAAACTCGGGGCAAAATTAGGCTGAAAAAAGTGACAATTTCGAAGCGGCCAATAGTCGGGGTGGCTGAAACTCGGGGGTTTCACTGTACACAACTCAAGTCAGTATTGATTTAATCTGAAGATTATGCTTGTCAAAACTACCAAATCATTTTGAATTTTTTTTTTGAGGCTTTTGAAGAAAACCAAAACCTCTTATTATTTATATTTACTTTCCTAAAGCATTTGACAAATGCAGTTATAGGGTGATAGCCCATAAAATAAAAAATTCTTTTGAATATAAAACAGTAGTAGTAGCAGCCACTGCCAAATGCTGCTTAGCTTGGCTTAGCTTTATAATAATAATAATAATAATAATAATAATAATAATTTTTATTTCTATGCATGTTACAATTGTACAATGTTATTGGTAGTTACAATTATAAAACAATTATAAAACTGTAATGCAAGGAGAGCCACTGGCATGCCATGGCATTAGGGGCAGTTTATTCTAGAGACTTATTCACTAAGTACTTAATGTTAAAGAAATTGATTGAGCCCCACGGGGCTCGGAGGGAGAAGCTAGGCACCTTAGGCTGCCACAAACCCCGCCCACACAGGGCTCAAAGGATGTGGCAACTATATAGCAGCAGACGATGTCAGGAGGTGCAAAATCAGCAAGCACTACAGGATCCTTTTCGAGCCACACCCCAGCTTTGGGCCGAGGCCCGAGCACTGGGAAGCTCAAGAATGCCTCTTGCTGCGAGTGTTGCTGCTGCTACTTCACTTGTCCGTTGCACTCCTCCTTGCAGCTGCAGTGTTCCTTCTTTCTTATGTTCATATGTTCTTAATGTAGTTTAGTGTTGATGGCTCCATTTAAGTTAAGAGAAGAATCAGAGCTGGAAAAGATGCAGAAATTGTTCACTGTTTCCATAGAGACAGTAAAATATTTAAACTACTGGGAACACCTCAGAGTATTGGGAATGTACTCAACATCAAAGATAATATATACTTGAGGGCTTAATTCCAAATCTACACAATACTATAACAATGTTCTGGAGTGAGAGATATGGGAAGATATGTAAATCACACAAAAATAAAAAGCTGTAACACCATGGACACGGGTGGAGAATTCTTTGCACACATTTTTGGTAAAAAACTAATCATCCTGCTATAAGCAGATATTAGAAGTACTACGGGAACAAGTGTAGAAGATTTTAAGAGGAAACTGGGTCGCTACCTCTTCCAAATAGCAGATTAGCCAGGATTTGATAGCTTAGCAGGCCACCAGCAGCAATAGCTTGGTTGAATAGAAATTCAGCAGAAAATTGTTACCATAGGTCGGTTGGGCTGTGATAGTAGAAAATCTCAGAACTGGTCACATTTGTATGCACATTATAAAAATCTTTGAAAGAGGGTTAAGGAGTGTTGCTAAATACATGGAATCACAGCAGTTACACAATGCAGGGCAACATGGATTTAGAGCAGGTAATTCATGCTCATTGCATTGTCTGACCACTACAACATGGTTTTGGATGTGCAGAAGACAAACCAAATTCCAAAGTTATATACACAGACTGTGCAAGCATGATCATGGTGTAATAATACCCAAAATGCTTGCAGATGGAATGACTGGAAAAGTAGGCAATTGAATCTTTAATTGTCTAACAAATTGGCCCTACAGAGTAATAGCAAAGTAAAATCAGAGACTACCACAATGAAAAGCTGTGTTTCTAAAGAGAGTATTCACCCTGATTTTTTTTTTTTATACTAGCAGTCTCTCTTCAAGATGGGGTAACCCAAAAAAAGGAAAATCATGTCATTGCTCATTCAATAGCTGTCTTGCGAAAAGTATGCAGATATCACAATTCAAATGACCCTCTGAACGACAACATTCCCACCCCTCCAGAGTGCAGGAACTGTAATTCACTAGTCCAGGATTTGAATCCAGCTAACCAGTTTCCTTGAACCCTTTAATAAATCCCAAATTTCTCACACACTAAAGCATGGCAAGCCATGAAAACCACTTTGTCTCCTCTCCTCCAATATACATGCAGATATCACAAGTGACCATCCGAACAGCAACATCTTCACCCCTCCTTCAGAATACAAGCACTGTATGTACGATTTTTTGGCGCTATGACTCAAGTCCAGCTAACCAATTTCCCTGAATCGCTTCCTAAATGTTACTTTCACAGTCCAACAGTGTCAGAGTCATAAAAACACTTGTCTCCACTCCAATCTAATAGGGTCACTCAAGCCTCAAAGTCTCCACTCCACCAATAGGGTCACTCGCTCAAGTCTCCACTCCAACAATAGGGTCACTCAAGCCTGCTGAATGCCTAGGCCTAGTGTTCACAACTTACTTTATCCCTCCTTCAACCCTTCCTTGGATGGCTCCTTTCCCTCCTTCCATCTCCGATTTATACACCCTTGTGGTCATTCTTCTATCCCTCTCAAGTATCCAAGCCACCCTCACCAACCCCTCCTCAGCCCTCTGAATTATACCTTTGGTATCCCCACAACATTTGTTAATTTCTTTTAATTTCTGTGCTTTATCATTTGTGGATGGTACTGGAATTTGTATGAGCGGCATCCATTGGGGACAACTAATTTCTAAGCCATCATAAACTAGGTTTTCCAGTGGCAACAGAAAATATGATTTTTAATGTGGATTTTCTTCATGTTCTGCTAAGGAAAGCTAAGTTCTAAAAAAAAACAGGAACATAGTTCAAATCTCAATCAAACCACTGGATAGAGCAGATGAGGAATGCAACGAGTTTGGTATAACTATGTATATAAAGATTTCAATTGAGTATCACAGGAGGTTACTCATGTATCAAAACTATAAGGAAGATGACAATAAAAAGAACCTTCAGAATAATAGATGTCAAGGTACTTATATAATTTGATTTTAACCCTTTCAGGGTCAAGACCCCATCCTAAATCGCTTTCAGGGTCGAAACATTTTCGGGGGAAAAAAATCCTATGAAATGATAGAGCATCTTTTCCGATCATAACGACATCAAAAGTATGAATTTGGTGAAAACTAATAGATTTATCCCTCGCAGAGTTAGCGGTATCAACAGTATTTACGCATCGGCGATTTCGCCCACTTTGAGACCTATTTTCGCCAATTCCAATGTCTCGGCTTACTAAAATTATAGCTATTTTTCTAGAATTCCATTTGTTCTATCGATTGAGTACAAGAAACCACCAATTTACCGATTTCAACTACCTAATAAAGTGGTCAGAAATTACAAGTTGCCAATTTCACACAAATTTCAAAAGATGCCAATTTCAAAATAGGGTCCAGAATAAACAAGACAGACATTCCTGGAACTAAAATAACATTTTATATGTTCATTAGTCACGTCCCAGGCCCCCTTACATTACTTTTGCTTTCCATTTTGAATTTTTATTCTCACAAAATAGAAGATTTTCTGTTATGTACGATACTACTGCATCATTGTTAAAACGGTATAAATAATATCACCGCATTTGTGCATGAATATTAGACTGTCAGTTGAAGTTGATGTGTATTGGACGCTGGCTGGATTTGTTTACTTTGAACATTGGAAAAAATCAAACATTTTCCTACTTTGCCGATTTCAAGGTACTTATCGAAAACCAATCAAAATTATCTCTACGATTTCTGTAATATATCTTCATTCTATCAAATGAGACCAAGAAAACGAGAATACAACCATAAATACCATACAAAAATATACGAAAAGATTTTTCACTTCTACATCAGTTCACCAAACATTCTTTTGGGAAAGCCAAAATTCTGTCAACTGTATTCCTTTAATGCAGACAATAAGGATGTGAAGACATATAATTTTCTCCAAATATCCTCGGAGAGTAGTAGGCATTGTAAATGGTGTAAAAATAGCCCCAATGAAAGAAGGGGTTCATTTAATATACTAAGAGACAACAATAAGGATGAAAGTTACTACTTTCACTACCTCCTTCAAATATAAGAGTATTAAAATAGACCCCAACTGACTTCAAGAGGAATTTGACAATTTTCTCCAACCTGTTCTTATACACCAGGTTGTGTGGTGCCTTCTTCAGCCTGTGTGCCACAGCAATAGCATGATTGACCTGAATATTAATCAGGGAAACCTGATATGAGACCAGCTGCTGGGAAGGGAATCGTCCCTAAATCTCAACTCTTACATTACTGACCTCTGTTTTACAGTCAATGTTGCTGCAACATTTAAAACATTATATTATGTTATAGTACTGCATTCACAGATGAAGTCTGTACAGACATTGATGAATATGTGGTGTTTGGTGACTTAGATTATTGGGGCATTTACAGAAACACACATACAAGGGATGTTTTGGATGGAGAGATTAAGATAGAAAACTATAACATGTATGGATGTGATAGAATTAATAGGTCACAGGGAGGAGTAGGGCTCTATGTAAAAGATACTTCTCTGTCGCAGAAGTGCTGAACTCTACGAATGATAGAGTAGAAATCCTGGGCATTAAAGTTGAAAATAGGAAGTTGATAATTATCCTAGTATACAAACCACCATCAGCAACTGCTGAGTAATTCACAGATCAGTTAAGGGAAAATAGATGGCTATCTGGATAGACTAGAAAATCCCACTCCAAATATTTTACTCCTTAGAGATTTTAATCTCCTCATGTAAAATGGAAGATGGCGCAACATAATGTTATACCAGAAATATCTCTGGAAGCACCCTGTCACAACAGGCACAACAAGCACATACCAGGGAACTATTGAGGCTTTGTGAAAAGTACTCATTGAACCAACATATAATTGATCCCCCTAGAAATGAAAATACCTTGGATTTGATATTCACAAACAACGAGGAACTAATCAGAAACATAACAGTTAACAAAACAATATATACTCTGATCACAACATCATAGAAGTTCAAACGGTATTAACCCAGGGTTAGGAACCGCGCCACTAATGTTAGAGACGGATGTTCAGTAAGTTTAATTTTAACAACCATAGAATTGACTGGTAAAAAATAAACCAAGAGATATCAGACATGTCCCTGGGAATCAGACATGCATGCCCTAAATCCCCACCAGTGCCTAGAGAAGCTGAATAGAGAAGCTACAAGCTTATGTATGAAGCACGACCACTGAGGAAACCCAGAAGATTATCATATATAGAGAGAGGATAGGAGATGGTACAGAAGAAGAAAACGGGTTACTGAATTGCTTAAAAACACAAATATGTTGCAAAGAGGAGAGATTACTGAATTAGAGCAAAACTTAAAATGTCATACCTAACAGAAGAAGTATAAAGGGCAAAAAGGGGCCATACAGGATATTGCAAGAAACCCAAAATATTTCTTTTCCCCTATGCAAAATCCAAGCTAAGAACTACTTGTACAATTGGACCATTATTGAGAGGAGATTCAGATATGATGATGAACAGGAAATGAGTGAAATCCAAACAGAACAGTATGAGTCGGTGTTCAGCAATCCACTAAATGACAGTAAGGTAGAAAATGCTGAAATATTTTTCACTCCAGCAGAAGTTCTGGCAGACCAACTAACTGACATTAGTACAAATTCCATAGATTTTGAAAAGAAATGGACAACATGCCCACTCACTCAGCACCGGGACCAGATTCATGGAATGCTCATTTATAAAGAAGGGCAAAGTACCATTAGCAAGAGCCCTCAGTATTCTTTGGAGAAAGAGCTTAGATCTAGGTGAAATACCGGAGGCCTTAAAGAGTGCAGACATAGCTCCTTGCATAAGGGAGGTAGTAGAGCACTAGCTAAAAATTACAGACCAGTAGCCCTAACTTCCACATCATAAAAATCTTGGAAAGAGTGATGAGACGGCAGATTACAAAGTTCATGGACCAGCACAACCGGGCATAACTCGAACCAGCATGGTTTTTAGAACAGGACAATCATGTCTGTCACAGCTGCTGAACCATTATGACAGAATTACGAAGGCATTGGGAAGACGCCCAAAAATGCAGATGTGATTTACACAGATTTTGCAAAGGCGTTTGACAAATGCGATCATGGAGGGATAGCGCACAAAATGAGGGCCATGGGCATTACGGGGAAGGTAGGCAGATGGACTTTCAAGTTCCTAACACACAAAACACAAAAAGTAGTAGTGAACAGGGCAAGATGCAGCATCAGCGAGGTCAAAAGCTCATTGCCCCAAGGCACTGTCCTGGCACCTCTGCTGTTTCTCATCCTCATAGCAGACATAGATAAAAACACCTGGCACACTTTTGTATCATCATTTGCAGATGACACTAAAATAAGCATGAAAGTCACTACAGTAGAGGACACTGAAATATTACAGGAAGACATAAGCAGGGTTTTTCAGTGGGCAGTGGAAAACAACATGACATTCAATGGTGATAAGTTTCAGCTACTTAGGTATGAAAAGAATGAAGAACTCAAAAGGAACACTATATACAAAACTCAAGAGGGTCACTAAATAGAACGAAAGGAACACATAAAAGACTTGGGAATACAGTGGATCCCCGCCAACGAACAAAATTCATTCAAGAAGCCTGCTCATGCCATTACTGAACGAATTTACTCCTTAAGAAATAATGTCAAGTAGGTTAGTCCATCTCAGACCCCAAAAATGCACTTCCACAAGCACTTACAATATTATACTTACATAATTGTATGATTTCCGGGTGTCGTTAGGCGGGGGTCCACTGTAATTATGTCAGCTGATCTTTCTTTTGAAGACCATAACAAGACAAAGATCACAACAGCATGGAAGATGACGGGGTGGGTATTGAGAACTTTCAAAACAAGGGGAATAATGCCGAAGGTGACACTCTTCAAATCGCTAGTGCTCCCTCATTTAGAATATTGCTCAGTGCTGATGGCCCCGTTTGAAGCAGGAGATATATCAGAGCTGGAACAAATACAGAGGGTCATTTATGGCTCACACTGAGCCAGGTGAAACTTCTAAATTGATTGGGAACGCCAAAGTCTTGAACATGTACTCATTGGAGCGGAGGAGAGAGACATGATAATATATACAGTGGACCCCCGCCTAATGAGCACCCCAGAAATTGTACAATTATGTAAGTATAATATTGTAAGTGCTTTTGTAAGTGTATTTTTGGGGGTCTGAAATAGACTAACCTACTAGACACTATTCCTTAACCCTTAAACTGTCCACACGTAGATATACGTTCACGTGCGTAGCTGACCGAATATTTTGAGATAAAAAATAAATTGTTCTTTTTCTTTAAAATGAAGAGTGCATTTTGTTTGTCATTCCCACATGTTGTAATACTGCACACAATGAGTGCACAGACCCATTCTCTAATCTCTAGGCAACTCAGGCTTATCGTGGAAGGTTAAAAGCATTTGAAAAAAACATAGATCTACGTTTGGGGCAGTACGCACGCGAATGTATATCTACGTTTGGACAGTTTAAGGGTTAAGGGAGTAAATTCGTTCGGTAATGGCACTTGAGCAGGCTTCTGGAATGAATTTTGCTCATTAGGCGGGGGTCCACTGTACCTGGAAAGTACTCGAGGGCCTGGTCCCAAATCTGCACACTGCCATAACAACATACTAGAGTGAGAGTTATGGGAGGAAGTGGAGGAGCAGAGGTGCAGTGGGGACAATAAGGGAGCACTGTATCTACATCCGGGGTCCCAGACTATTCAACCACTTACCAGAAGATATCCGAAACACTGCTGGAACAAATGTAGAAGCCTTCAAGAGAAAACTGGACAAATATCTTCACCAGGTGCCAGATCAACCAGGCTGTGATGGATATGTGGGGCAGAAGGCCTCCAGCAGCAACAGCCTGGTTGACCAGGCAAGCACCAGACAAGCCTGGCCCATGGCCGGGCTCAGAGAGTAGAGAAACTCTCGAAACTCTTCAAAGGTTCAAAGGAAAAGGTATAGATTTTCAGTGAAGTGAAAGTTGCCTGGTGGTTTCCTGAATTTTTTGTGTTTTAAATAGTTCAGTATATGTACAGTATTATTTAACAGATTATTTATTAAAAATCTTCTTAGGTATTGATTGCAGTGTGTCGAAATGAAGAGGAGCGACGTATGTTAGAAGATGCTCAGATGTGGCTTAGTAGTGGTTACTTAGCAGACAGACCTCATCCAAAGACTGGAGCTGTAGCTTTACATGTGGCGGCTGCAAAGGCTACATCAAAGTTATGAAGTAAGAGATATATTTATTGTACTTTTTATTGTGATTTTGCTTTGTATGTCTCAGTATTTATAAGCCCATTTTATAAAGAGATAGATTTTTAGGTATGATTTCTCACAAAATAAGCACATTAATGTAATGTTGCTTAAACATTATTAATTTTGTTTGGTATTCAGTACTGTATATAATTTTAGAAAAGGATGACTTGTGGTAGAGCTATCTTTAATCATGTGTCTTTACATTCAAGTTTCCCATGGTGGTGATGCATGCTACCTGTTCTTGGAGGTCATTCTATATATATGCTATTGTGATAAGTGCTGTTGTCTTTACTACATCTCTTAAAATCATAGTTTGAAATTTTGGTTTCTTGTGATGTTTAATCTCTCTCCATAAAAATTCCAATATATACCTCATATTTCTGTGTAAACTTGTATGGTATATTTTTCCTTTCTTCCTTATTGACATTTTCAGTGCTTTCAGTCTTCATAATTTATAATTTTTAAAATTTTGTATGTTCAGGGGGACTTGGTTATATGCATGGCTGAACTATTGGGTACAACAGGATTTGTGTTTGCAGTGGTTGAATCTTTGCTCCTGCTCCCACCTTTTACTTTAATTTCTTGACTGACATTCCTGGCTTCTAGTTTCTTGAGCTTTGTGATTCTTTCTCTTAAGCTGCATGGTGTGTGATTTCTTCATTTCCTCATCTAAATCACTTCATATGAAATCAAGACACATGGCAGATGGTGCACTGTGAAAAGTACACTAAGAAAGGACTCGATTAAGTGTAAGACTTTCAACTTTTCAGTTCCCTCCCTTTGTGTGTAAGGGAAATTGCTAACAAATCTCCGGCTTTCTTCAAGGGGAAACTTGATAAGCATTGAGCATGGAAATGTCCAGAATGTGAAAAAAGAGTTTTATGTACCACTTATAACTCTTGCGAACACAATCAACAAACCCAATCTGCATGTCACATTTGTCCACTGAACGCATATTGAGAGTGTAGTCAATCACAGCTGCAGGTTTTAGAATGGGTTCATTGGTCTCTATTCAGCCTGCCAGTTTCTGTCATTTCGTTAGGGTGAACTGATGACAAAAGTGTGACATCTCGTTTGTCATGCCACCGAAATGCCATGATGTCATTGGCAGCAAATGCCTGCACCTGATGTCTACGAGTGCCTGCATTGAACTGAGGCATATGCTTAGGATTTCCACGCACTGTACCGCACACATCTGTCAAGTTCACTAGCAAAAAATCACTGAGTAAGGGGCTTGTGTACCAGTTATCAGTATATAATATATGCCCCTTACCAAGATATGGTTCCATCATTGTTCTAACCACATCACCAGAGATACCCAATAACTTCCTGGTATCTTGCAATGTATAACTTCCAGTGTACACAATAATATCCAATACAAGACCACTGTAGCAATCACAAAGCACAAACAGCTTTATACCAAAGCGTTTCCTCTTGCTTGGTATATACTGCTTGAACAATAGTCTACCTTTGAACAGAATCAATGACTCATCAATAACAAGCTTCCTGATGGGATAAAAATGCATATTGAATTTCTGTTTCAGATACACAAACACATTCCTAATCTTATATAACCTGTCGTTTCTGTCAGGCCTGGTTTTGTCTGAGAAGTGTAGCATATGTAACAGTAGCACACATCGATTCACTGATATTATATCACTGAAACCTGGTGTTGCAATCAGGCGGTCTGTCGACCAGTATGATTTGACACTGCTTATACACATGTGGCATAAGCATTATTGTGGCAAAGAAAAGATACATCTCAGCCACAGTTGTCTCTTCCCACTTGTGGAGGCGTGATTTTGGTGAAAGTATTGTGTTTGCCATGGTGTACTCGTAGTATCTGTTCGTCAAAGAATAACTCGAAACATTCCAGTTCTGTGGCATTGTTTCCAAGTGTACAAGATGGGCGTATTCCACTTTGACTTTCATCAAACTGATGGGGATTGGGAATAAAATTGTCAGCTTCCTGCCAATCCCAGGTGCGGTCTGCTGGTGGGTACTGGATATTGACAGGTGGTTGTGGAGGTTGTGGTTGTGCAGGTTGGTGTGGTGGGTGGGTAGGTGAGGGTGGCCTTTGGTGTAGGTCGGGTGAGTCAGCGGCGTAGGTGGCAGCATGGCTCACTGCTGGTGCCTCATGCCTGGCAGCACCACCACCAGATGCATGCACATTTCTCATCCCAATTGCAACACTATCATCTTCATATTCACTATCTGTTCCTGTTGTATACCCACTGGATGTACTTTGAGATGTACTCCTTCCCCTTGGAACAGCATATGGCACACTACCAGAGCACATATACCGTCGTATATACTGACGCTTCACTGGAGAATATTCCACTCCACTCTCACTACTGGAACTGTTTTGAAGAGCTTGGAGTTCATATTCACTATCACTATCATCACCATTGCTCACATCAGAGTCCTGGATATGGGTAAAGAAGAGTTTCCTCCTTCGTTTGATAAAACTGAATGTGAACAAGATGCCACAGCACCAGAGGTGGAAGGTTGAGGGTCGTCTGGGTTTTCCTCAATATTACCGGTATTATGGTCACTAGTTTCGGTCACAACCTCCTCAAAACCTTGAAACTCAACATCACTGACACTCCCATCGGTGTTAGAACTGTCACTGGGGAACGAAAGTGTTCCAGTTCGCCGAGGAGTGAGTAGTTTCTTACCGCGAGGCATGGTGAACAAGGTGTACTAACATGGCGTTCCCACAATGCACCACTGGGTCCCCGATTTTTTTCCTACTGCGCACACTGACCACGCAGACCCATTCTCTCACCTCTAGGTCTACCAGCCATTTCCCGCTTAATTTGAAGGCGCTAGAAATTATGCGTACTAGTACAGTAGACCCTCGGTTTTCATTCACCTCCAAATTCAAACAATTATGCAAGTGTTTTTTTGTAAGAGCTTTTGTAAGTGTATTTTTGGGGGTCTGAAATGACTAATCTAATTTTTCAGAAAATCCTTGAAAATGCCTTTAATAGTCAAAAAATGCAATAAAATAACGTTTTATAGCATTTTTGAATATTTTTAAATTATTTACTCATTTTTAAAAAATCCCATTGAAAATCTATAAAAATCAATGAGCAAATTTATTCAGTAATAGCACTCAAACAGCATTCTGGAAAGAATTTTCAACGAAAACCGAGGGTCCACTGTATGTGGAAAACCCTGGCGCGTAAGCCGTACTAGTACGGTCGAAACCCTGAAAGGGTTACAGAATAGGGGTTTCCTTCCAGCATGATAACTTGGCAAGTGGAGGTCCTTTTGCAGGCGGTGATGGATGCACTGAACCGAGAGGTCACCCAGGAGTTCAGGATACATTTCTTTGAGCTGTTATGCAGTCACATGTGGATTTCTATGTAGTTTTCTGTTTAGAATGTTGTGTGAGTGTTTAGACGTTCTCCTTGGCTGTCTAGTATAAGGTTTTGTAGTGGGATCAAAGTCGTCCACTACTGAGACAGATTTCTATTATGGTGACTTTCTTGTCTCCAAACCAATATAGTATAGGCTTTTTCCTCACTATTATTTTTGAACAGCCCATATTTATCCACTTAGCACTAAATTCAGCTCCAAATCCTGGGCACTTGGGGTAGAGAGTGCAACAGAACACCTTATCTCATTGCCATATGCAGGTGTTCTGAGAGGTGAAACATTCTGCAATCTCTTGTATTAATTTCAGAGAGTTGACAGGTACCTCTAAAAAAAAAATGAACTATAGCATAAAATGCACAGTGAATCTGGACCACTTTATAGTACTGTTTATAATTGTAGCAGGTCAGGATTATTATTGTGGGCATTATAGTAGTAATATCTTGAGGGAAAAGGTGGAAGTGTCTATCTAGGCTTGAATATTGCTGCACACTAACTGCACCTTTCAAGGCGGGTGAAATTGCTGACCTTGAAAATGTGCAGAGAACCTTCACGGCACGCATAACTGCGATAAACCACCTCAATTACTGGGAACACTTGAAGTTCCTAAACCTGTACTCTTTAGAATGCAGGCGGGAAAGATACATTATTATATACACGTGGAAAATTATCGAGGGATTAGTACCAAACTTGCACACGAGAATCACTCCCTACGAAAGCAAAAGACTTGGCAGGTGATGTAACATCCCCCAATGAAAAGCAGGGGTGCCACTAGCACGTTGAGGGACAACACAATAAGTGTCAGGGGCCCAAGATTGTTCAACTGCCTCCCAGCATACATCAGGGGTATTACCAACAAACCCCTGGCTGTCTTCAAGCAGGCACTGGACAGGCACCTAAAGTCGGTACCTGACCAGCCAGGCTGTGGTTCGTACGTTGGACTGCGTGCGGCCAGCAGTAACAGCCCGGTTGATCAGGCTCTGATCCAACATGAGGCCTGGTCACAGACTGGGCCGCGGGGGCGTTGACCCCTGGAATTCTCTCCAGGTAAACTCCAGGTATCCCTGCTGACTCTGGATTTGCTTTAGGCCAAATTATGTGGTGTTACTTTGTTTCATTAACACATTATCAGCCTCATTATCCATAGATCATTCAAAAGGAAAGTTGTACAGACAATTCAGATATGTATTGCAGAGTTAGAGACTACAGTGGAAATCTGCTGTCTCACCGTATTGCTGGGAGTCAACCTCCCTCATCTCACTAGATACAGCATACAGTGCATACATTTCCCAGATAAAGCAGTCATTTTACTATACAGTCTCTCCCCACTTAACGACGGAGATAGGGACCCAAGACACCATTGGTAAGTGAATTCGTCGCTAAACGAGGAGCACACTATACAGGTCTCCCTCCACATTTGTCCAGTCTCTTTTTAAACCTACCCAAGGTCCTATCGAAGCTAAAACCTTGGGTAGTTTCAAATTTAGGTTGGATAAATACACGAGTGTTGTCTTTTTACTTGTTTACTGTTTCAGATGCATTCATCTTTACTAAATATTATTATTGGTATGATGAGTTCATATTCATTTGATATTGTGTGTGGGGGAGGCAAGATTTTGAAAAAAAAAAAGTTACAGATTAAAAGAAGGAAATTTTATTAATTAAATAAGACTAAAATGAATGTAAACGGACAAAAATTAAGATTTATGGTGTCCTGAAATTGGTAAAAGTGTTCACCATAACACCAGCGTAAGTGCACCAGCGATATTTACATTTTACAATTTGATGCCAAATTATGATTGTTTTTCAGTTTTTATTGTGTTTCATGTTTAGCACTATGTACACTAGTTTCTTATGATAGTAGATGTTTTCAAGGTGTTTTAGTACCTCAAACATGGGGAAATGCATATCTCAACATTGTTCCACTAAAAATATTCAGTGGTCCTTTTAAGTTAACGATATTAATCAGTTCCAGAAGACATATCGTACCTCCAAACTGTTGTAACTCAAACCCCAAAATACATGGTTTTGTGTAATTTGTTCCAAGGCTCCTGGAAATTTAACTTCTTCCCCTACCTCGGACATGCACGCTTATCAGAAATAACTTCCCAGGCACTGTATATCCCTTCATCTACTTCTCTCTTATCCACAACGACAGTCTTTCTATTTCTATGATACAGTGGTCCTCAACTAACGAACTTAATCCGTTCCAGGAGCTAGTTCTTAACACGAAAAGTTTCGTAATTTGAAACCTTATTTCCCATAAAAATAATGTAAATAAAATTAATCCATTTTCACCCAAAAATTTTCACCAAAATTCATTTTTTAAAGAATAAATACTATAGTTTTACATACAGAAAACAATGAGAAATAAATCTAAAGCACTAATTATAATGGACAAATGAACAGTTAATAAGTTTTACCTTTATTTAAGACTCTTGTTGGCGTATGAGAGAGTCAGGAGAGTTTGTTTGAGGCAGGACAAGATAGCCCTTCAATATGACAATAATATCAACTACAGCTTATTTATCTGGCACAATTCATCTAATATGACATAATAAACAATATTAATAACATAGAAACATGATATAAACTCTAGAATGAATAAAACTTGTCATTACGAATCTGGAAGGACTGGTGGAATGTGTATTGATGTTATTGTTGGGTATAAGGAGGAGATTGTGGCAGAGCACGCTCTCAGTGTCCCTATAATCTCAAACAACATTGTAGAAGTTAAGTTTTGTGTCGTCATTTTTTATCGATTAATCACTTAACTTACTTAAGTAAGTTTATTCAGGTATACACAAATCCAGTTATACATAGATTATCATACATAGCAGCATATGTGTAGAAAACCTAGGATAACCCAAAAAAGTCAAGACAGAGTGACTTATTTCCATTGCTACACTTTATCACTGGCTGGTGCTATAGCCTTTATCGACTTGTGAAGCTTCTTTGGACCCATGGTGACTTATTTCACAGTGACAATCACTGAACCAGCAATAAACCCAACAAAAGTATTGTGAATGTTTGAAAAAGCCCACCCACACAAGAACTGACGCTCCTATTCACTCAAATGCTACCCTAGAGGCAAGCCACCATATCACTGGTTGGCCAAGGCCCACGCATGCGCTGACTATAATACTAATAATACAGTGGAACCTTGGTTGTCGAACTTAATTTGTTCCAGATGTCGGTTCGACAACCAAACCAATTTTTCCCATTAAAAGAGGACCCTTGAATATCGGCAAATTTGAAAATCAGCCACTTTTTCGCCAAAATATTGGCTTGATTTTCGTCCTTTGGCTTAAAAATTGGCGGTCATATGAAAGGCGTCCGAGCGGCCTCCCAACCACCGTGGGCACACAAACACCATTCAGCATCAGTCTGGTATTGTATCTTGGCAGTGACAATCACCACGCATTCATACGATACATTTCTTAATATTTCATTCGTTTTAGTGCTTGCAACTGCTAAATAAGCCACCAAGGGCCCAAAGAAAGCTCCTAGTGCCAGCTCTTTGCTAAAGAAGGCGAGAAACACGATAGAATTCAAGAAAGAACACACCAGACAGGGTACTTCCCCACACCAGGCAGGGTACTTCCCCACACAAACCAGCCAGGGTACTTCCCCACAAAACCAGCCAGGGTACTTCCACAAACCAGCCAGGGTACTTCCACAAACCAGCCAGGGTACTTCCCACAAACCAGCCAGGGTACTTCCCCCACAAACCAGCCAGGGTACTTCCCCACAAACCAGCCAGGGTACTTCCCCACAAACCAGCCAGGTACTTCCACAAACCAGCCAGGGTACTTCCCCACAAACCAGCATACTTCCCAAACACAGGCTCAGAAAGATACGTACTTCCCACACAAACCAGGCAGGGTACTTTCCCACACAAACCAGGCAGGGTACTTCCCCACACAAACCAGCCAGGGTACTTCCCCAACCAAGCTCAAACAAATGTCTTATTTTAGGTTAAATGTCTAAATAAAAATTATTATTATTATTATTATTATTATAATATAGACATTTTCATTACTCCATCTATGATATTTTCTTCAAAATTATATAAAACACATTACATATCATATAGCATATAAAAATTGATACAATGTTTATATGCTATCAGTGAGTCGAGTGGAGAGTAAACATTACGTTTCTCTGATGCAGCGTTAGACAAAACTGTAAATCTGGCGTCTGGTGCAGTAACCGCCCTTCATACGCTTTTTTTACAATTCTCGGCATGAATTATTCATTACTACTCCCTTTGTTTATGATGGTATCTGAAGGTAGTTGTTAGAAACGATTAAACTCAGTGAACATGGTAAAAATATGGCTGTGTAGTGTAATAATATGGCTGTGTAGTGAGCCCAGGTGGGGGCTACATACGTGTACCTACGTCTACAGGCTACCTACACTGAATTCCCACAAATAAATACTACACACACCTCTCCCTACATTAAAAAACTATAAATATTTTAAAGTAAGTAATGGATGTACTGTGGCAGTAAAAGACAATTAAGGGAAGTAACCCCGGAAAAGGACTTGGTACCTGAAGTCTATGGAAGGGGATTCCCCCTCCAAACAATAGTAACTCTTCCATCCTCTACCCTCCTCCCGTCTTCCACACATCAACAACTCTTCAATAAAGGTAAGTGTCATGTTGTTATTGTTTTATTCTTCATGTCTTATTGTTTTCTGTGTAGATAAATGTACATTTCATGTAAAAAAAAAATATTTTTTTAATACTTTTGTGTGTCTGAAATGGATTAATTTGATTTACATTATTTTTTACGGGGAAATAGTTTTTAAAATAGTCAATTTTGAATTTCGGCAGACTCTCTGAAACAGATTAATGATGATTTTCAAGGGTCCACTGTATAATGTAAATGGTCCAGACCAAAAATGACAATATAATAATTTATTAGTAATAATGTACTAACTACTACATAAAACAATGTGTAAAATTATACAGCACACGGAAACTGTGAAAATGAATACTAAATGAAAATTTAACTGAAATACTGTACAGTAAATGAAAATTTAACCCTTTCATTATTGAGACCTGTGTTCACAAACTTGCTCTCAGTGTCAAAGAATTTTCAAGAGAAAAAAAAAAATTATTTTTTCCTGTGAAATGATAATCTTTTCCGATGGTAATGACACCAAAAGTATGAAATTTGATGGAAAACTTACAGAATTACGCACTTGCAAAGTTAGCGGTCTCTCGGTGATATTTACACAATGGCGATTTTGCCCAGTTTGAGCCCTATTTTGGCCAATTCCATTGTTCCAGTAGACCAAACTAGTATCTATTTTGCTAGAACTCCTTTTGTTTTATCGATTGAGTAAAAGGAACCGCCCATTTACTGATTTCAACTACCCAATAAAGTGGTCAGAAATTGATAATTTGGCCAATTTCATACCCAATTCAAGGAAGGCCAATTTCAAAATAGGGTCCAGAATTAACAATGCAAATATTCCTAGCACTAAAATAACATTTTCCTCTTTTTTTTTTTTTTTTTTTTTTAAAGTCACTTCTCCAGGCCCTCTTATATTACGCTTGCTTTCCATTTTGAATTTTTATTCAAACAAAAATAAAAGATTTACTGGTATGCAACTCATGCATTATTGTGAAAATGGTATAAATAATATCCGCGCATTTGTGAAAGCATATTAGACCCACCAGTTGACGTGTATTGACGTGTGACCTGATTTGTTTACTTTGAGCATGTGCAAAAATCAAATATTTCCGCTAATTTGAGCTCAATTTCAAGGTGCTTTTAGTCTGTAAACCATTCAGAATTATCTCTAGTTCTGAATACATCTTCCATTCTATCAGATGATACCAAGAAACCGAGATGATACGACCATATGAAAATACAGTGGACCCTCGGTTTTCGTGTTTAATCTGTTCCAGAGGAATGGCTAAAACTAAAATCGCGAAAACTGAAACATTTTCCCCATAAGAAATAATGTAAATTCAATTACATAATCCATTCCAGACACCCAGATGTGTTAAAATTTATTTTTTTGGGGTCCTTAAAGATAGATTTACATGCACAAAAGAATGAACATTCGACTTCACACTTACCTTTATTGAAGACTGATGTTGCTGGATGGAAGACAGGAGGAGGGGAGAGGGAAGAGAGATTATTCTTTGGAAGGAAATCCCCTCCATAAGGACTCTAGGTACCAAGTCCTCATCTGGGGTCACTTCTTCTTGTCTTTACTGCCACTAGGACCAGCCTGAGAGTCACTGCACACCTGTGGCACTAAATATCTGTCCAGAGAGCTCTGTTGTTGGCATCTCTTTAACCCTTTGACTGTCGCAACCCTCAATCCTGAGTGCTCTCCTGTTGTCGCAAAATTAAAAAAAATAAATAAATTATTTTTCTTATGAAATGATAGAGAATCGTTTCCGATAGTAAAGACACCAAAAGTTTGAAATTTGATTGAAAACTCACGGAATTACGCTCCGAAGTTAGTGATCTCATCAATATATACGATGGCAATTTCGCCGACTTTGAGCCCTATTTTCGGTAAATTCCATTGTTCCAGTTGACCAAACTCATAGATATTTCTTTAGAACTCCATTTATTCTATCGATTGAGTACAAGAAACAACCAATTTATCGATTTCAACTACCCAATAGTGATCAGAAATTGGCAATTTGGCCAATTTCATGCAAAATAAAAGTTGTCACTTCAAAATAGGGTCCAGAATAAACAATGCAGACATTCCTGGCACTAAATAAGATGTTATCTGTCTATTAGTCACGCTTTAGGCCCCTCTTATATTACTTTTGCTTTCTATTTTGATTTTTTATTCACATAAAAATAGAAGATTTACAGTTATGCAGACTATTGCATTATTGTAAAAATGGTATAAATAATATCAGTGCACTTGTGAAAGAATATTAGACTCACCAATTGATGTGTATTGGACGTGTTGCGATTTGTTTACTCTTGAACATTTGCAAAATCGAACATTTCTCCTATTTAGAGCTCAATTTCAAGGTCGTTTCATCATAAACCTAATCACAATCATCTATATTTCTATAGTATGTTGTCCATTCTATCAAATGAGACCATAAAAAGAGAATACAACCATAAATACTATACGAAAATACACCTCAAAGTCGGCATTTTAATCCAAAAAAATGGTCGGAGTTTTTTTTCTCTCATTATGTACTGCGTGCTGCAGGATTTTTTTTATACTGCACACACTGACCACACAGACCCATTTTCTCATATGTGGGCCTACCAGCTTTCTCCCGTTTGATTTGAAGTCGTAGAATTTAGGCGTATTGATACGTCCGAAACAGTGGCTCGTAAGACGTATATACGACAAACAGTCAAAGGGTTAAAATGTCCCTAAAATGGGATAAGAGATTGTCATTGTACATGTTGTCCTAGACGGATTGCAACATCTTTGTCAGGGTGATGTTTCTCCACAAATGAATGCATCGTAGTCCACATTGCACAAATCTCCTTAAACTTTGAAGAAAGCACCTTACATCTCTCTTCCTCATTCAATGAAGCAATTTCATGAGGTCTGGTTTGATGGTGTTGCACCTCAAGCTCTTGCAGCTCTTCAGTGGTTAGATCTTCATTGTGGTCCTTCACCAACTCTTCCACATCCTCGCCACTCACATCCAACCCCATGCAATTCTCCAATACCACAATACTTTCCTCAAGTTCCATAGGCTCCTCAGGGTCAGCCCCAAACCCTTCAAAATCCCTCTCTTGGACACAATCTGTCCACAACTTTCTCCAAGCAGAGTTCATCGTCCTGGAAGTTACTCCCTGCCAAGCCTTATCTATAAGGCTTATGCACTGGAAGATATTGAAGTGATCCCTCCAGAACTCTCTTAAGGTCAATTCAGAGTCTGAGGTTATGTCAAAGCACCTTTGAAACAATGCTTTGGTGTACAGTTTTTTGAAGTTGGAAATTACCTGCTTGTCCATGGGCTGGATGAGAGGAGTAGTGTTAGGAGGAAGGAACTTCACTGTTACAAAACTGAATTCCTTAGACAATTGGTCTTCCAAGTCTCGAGGATGAGCAGGAGCATTGTCCATTACCAGGAGGCACTTGAGTCCCAATTACTTTTCCAGGAGGTATTTCTTCACACTCGGGCCAAACACTTGATTAAACCATTACAGGAAATTTTTCCTTGTGACCCATGCCTTACTGTTAGTCTTCCACATCACACACAATTTACTCTTGACAACACTGTTTTTCTTGAACACTCTGGGATTTTCAGAGTGATACACAAGTAAAGGATTCAATTTTAAATTCCCACTAGCATTACCACACAACAATAGAGTTAGCCTGCCTTTCATAGGCTTGTTGTGTCTTGGCAGTGCCTTATCCTCCTGCGTGATGTAGGTCCTCGGCATTTTCTTCCAAAACAGGCCTGTTTTGTCACAATTAAACACTTGTTTGGGTTTGAATTCGCGCACGAATTTTTCAACTGCATGTTTGTCTGAACTGGCACCCTCACCATGCCTTACAACACTGTGTATGCCACTTCGCTTCTTGAATTTTTCGAACCAGCTTTTGCTGGCCTTAAATTCACCAACATCAGCACTGGTTCCAGGCATTCTCTTGATAAGATCGGCATGTAACTGCTTTGCTTTTTCACATATGATTGATTGCACAACACTATCACCTGCTAGCTGTTTTTCGTTTATCCACACCAACAACAATTTCTCAATATTTTCAATTGATTGTGGTCTCTGTTTCATTATCGTATTCACCCTTTTTGCAACATTAGCTTCCGTGATTTCTTTTCTCTTCGCCACAATGGAACTGATAGTTGATGGAGCCTTATTGTATATCCTGCCGAGCTCGGTAATATCTACGCCACTATCATATTTTTCTATTATTTCTTTCTTCAGTTCTACAGTGTTCCTCACTTTCTTTACCAAAGGACTGGCACTAGGAGATTTCTTTGGGCCCAAGGTGGCTTATTTAGTAGTCACACACAATAATCAAGGGCCAAAAACAATGGATTGTTAAGAAATGTTTTGAATGAACTCGCAGGATAATGTTCACTCAACTAGAAACAATGCTACACTGCGAGACAATGTGTATAGGAAGTGGGCTTGCAGGCTTTGTATGTGCGCTGGGCTCTGGACAGGTTCCGTACCATCAACGAAAACGGAGCCAATCGGCAAACACAAAGGAAATATTTTCACCAAAAAAGTGCGCAAAAACTGAAATTGGCAAAAACAGAGATACAGTGGTACCTCTACTTACAAGCATTTCCCAACTCGAACAATTATGTACGTGAATTTTTGTAGGTGCTTTTGTAAGTGATTTTTTGGGGGTCTGAAATGGATTAACCTAATTTTTATTATTTCTTATGGAAAAAATTCATTCGGTATCGGCACTTGAACAGCCGACTGGAACGAATTTTGCTCGTAAGTAGAGGTACCACTGTACAGTGGTCCCTCGGTTTTCGTGTATCTCTGTTTTCGTGTATTTCAGTTTTCGTGTAGTTTTTTCGTGGAAAATTGCCCTCTGTTTTTGTGTGTTCCCTCCGTATTCGTGCTCGGTCGGGAACCCTGTCCAGTGCCCAGCGCACATGCAAGCCCGCCTCCCACGCACATTCTCAGGCAGTGTAGCATTGTTTCTGGTTGAGTGAACATTATCCTGGGAGTTCATACAAAACATTTCTTAACAATCCATTGTTTTTGTCCCTTGATTATTGTGTGTGACTGCTAAATAAGCCACCACGGGCCCAAAGATAGCTCCTAGTGTCAGTCCTTTGGTAAAGAAAGTGAGGAACACCATAGAATTAAAGAAAGAAATCGTAGCAAATTGGTGAGAGGCAGTGGTGATGAGAAGCAGTGATGATGGGAGGCAGTGGTGGTGAGAGGCAGTGGTGATGGGAGGCAGTGGTGGTGAGAGGCAGTGGTGATGAGAAGCAGTGGTGAGAGGCAGTGGTGATGAGAGGCAATGGTGGTGAGAGGCAGTGGTGATGAGAGGCAATGGTGGTGAGAGGCAATGGTGGTGAGAGGCAGTGGTGGTGAGAGGCAGTGGTGATGAGAGGCAGTGGTGCTTGTTTGTTAGTTGAGGCAGTGTTAGAGGCAGTGGTGATGAAAGGCAGTGGTGGTAAGAGGCAGTCTTAATGTAGAGTGAGAGGTGAGTAAACAAGATTAAATGAATAAACGAGAGAGAATGAGAGTGTAGAAGTTTCGGTAGTTTTGTTAACAAACCAGTTGTTGTTGTTGCTGCTGCTGCTGTTGTTGTTACCAGCCAGCCTGGACAGGAATGATTTCTGTTCACACCTTGAAGCGACTGGAAAGAAGCGGTGGTAGAGGCGGTGATGAGAGGCAGTGGTGGTGAGAGGCAGTGGTGGTAAGAGGCAGTGGTGGTAAGAGGCAGTGGTGGTGAGAGGCAGTGGTGATGAGAGGCAGTGGTGGTGAGAGGCAGTGGTGGTAAGAGGCAGTCTTAATGTAGAGTGAGAGGTGAGTAAACAAGATTAAATGAATAAACGAGAGAGAATGAGAGTGTAGAAGTTTCGGTAGTTTTGTCAACAAACCAGTTGTTGTTGTTGCTGCTGTTGTTGTTACCAGCCAGCCTGGACAGGAATGATTTCTGTTCACACCTTGAAGCGACTGGAAAGAAGCGGTGGTAGAGGCGGTGATGAGAGGCAGTGGTGGTGAGAGGCAGTGGTGATGAGAGGCAGTGGTGATGAGAGGCAGTGGTGGTGAGAGGCAGTGGTGGTGAGAGGCAGTGGTAGTGAAAGGCAGTGGTGGTGAGAGGCAGTGGTGATGAGAGGCAGTGGTGGTGAGACAGTGGTGATGAGAGGCAGTGGTGGTGAGAGGCAGTGGTGATGAGAGGCAGTGGTGGTGAGAGGCAGTGGTGGTGAGAGTGGTGATGAGGCAGTGGTGATGAGAGGCAGTGGTGGTGAGAGGCAGTGGTGGTAAGAGGCAGTGGTGGTGAGAGGCAGTGGTGATGAGAGGCAGTGGTGGTGAGAGGCAGTGGTGGTAAGAGGCAGTCTTAATGTAGAGTGAGAGGTGAGTAAACAAGATTAAATGAATAAACGAGAGAGAATGAGAGTGTAGAAGTTTCAGTAGTTTTGTCAACAAACCAGTTGTTGTTGTTGTTGTTGCTGCTGTTGTTGTTACCAGCCAGCCTGGACAGGAATGATTTCTGTTCACACCTTGAAGCGACTGGAAAGAAGCGGTGGTAGAGGCGGTGATGAGAGGCA
This sequence comes from Cherax destructor, assembly GCA_009830355.1. Classification (NCBI taxonomy): domain Eukaryota; kingdom Metazoa; phylum Arthropoda; class Malacostraca; order Decapoda; family Parastacidae; genus Cherax; species Cherax destructor. The sequence continues at coordinate 2,557 of WNWK01019025.1, read as the reverse complement.
GTGGTGGTGAGAGGCAGTGGTGATGAGAGGCAGTGGTGATGAGAGGCAGTGGTGGTGAGAGGCAGTGGTGGTGAGAGGCAGTGGTAGTGAGAGGCAGTGGTGGTGAGAGGCAGTGGTGATGAGACGCAGTGGTGGTGAGACAGTGGTGATGAGAGGCAGTGGTGGTGAGAGGCAGTGGTGATGAGAGGCAGTGGTGGTGAGAGGCAGTGGTGGTGAGAGTGGTGATGAGGCAGTGGTGATGAGAGACAGTGGTGGTGAGAGGCAGTGGTGGTGAGAGGCAGTGGTGGTGAGAGGCAGTGGTGGTGAGAGGCAGTGGTGGTGAGAGGCAGTCTTAATGTAGAGTGAGAGGTGAGTAAACAAGATTAAATGAATAAACGAGAGAGAATGAGAGTGTAGAAGTTTTGGTAGTTTTGTCAACAAACCAGTTGTTGTTGTCGTTGCTGCTGCTGTTGTTGTTACCAGCCAGCCTGGACAGGAATGATTTCTGTTCACACCTTGAAGCGACTGGAAATAAGTGATCTAATGCAGTTAGCATTACAAACTCCGTTTTCTCTTATACTAATGCGTCTGAAGGATGAAAGAATAGGAAGATGTTTTCATAGCTGGACCGAGTATGCCCGCCACCACATTCGTAATGACACACATATTTTATTCATTCTAGAGTGTATATCACGTTTTTATGTTATTTATATTGTTTATTATGTCATATTAGATGAATTGTGATAGATAAATAAGCCGTAGATCTGATATTAGTGTCAAATTGAAGCATTTTGTCCTGCCTCCCAACAATAAACTCGCCTCCCTCTCTCCTCTCCATCTTCCATACACCAACAAGAGTCGCCAATAAAAGTAAGTGTGATGTTAAATGTTCATTTATACATGTTATTAGTGCTTTATATTTATTTGTTATTCTTTTCTGTATGTAAATCTATATTTAATCTCTAAAAAATTATTTTTTGTTAATACTCCTGGGTGTCTGAAACGGATTAATTGAATTTCCATTATTTCTTATGGGGAAAATGGCTTCAGTTTTCGTGTGTTTCAGTTTTAGTGCCTCCCTCTGGAACGGATTAAACACGAAAACCGAGGGACCACTGTATATGAAAACCAAGGTTCCACTGTAGTGTCAATAGTGGTGATAATTATAATAGTGTCAGTAGTTGTGATAATTATAATTAGTGTCAATAGTGGTGATAATTATAATAGCATCAATAGTGGTGATAATTATAATAGTATCACTTGTGGTGATAATTATAATAGTGTCAATAGTGGTGATAATTTTAATAGTGTCAATAGTGGTGATAATTATAATAGTGTCAGTAGTGGTGATAATTATAATAGTCTCAATAGTGGTGATAATTATAATAGTGTCAGTAGTGGTGATAATTATAATAGTGTCAATAGTGGTGATAATTGAAAAACCTAATTACTTAAAAACTATATTTTATTTTAGTCTTTATTCACAGGTTTTTGTTTTATTTGTTTTGTCATTTTCTGTTTTTTTCTGTGTTTTTTTTCTTTCTCATTTTTGGCTTCTTCTTCTATTAGGTAATTATAATTTTTTTAAATATAATGTTTTTTTTATTTTTGTTATTTCTTTTTTATTTTTTTAATCTTATTTTTGTTCATATTTTTTTTTCGCTTTTATATACTATTTTTTATTTTATTAAAAAGTTGGTTGATGTTCATACATTGGTTTACGTGCGGCCGGCAGTAACAGTCTGGTTGATCACATCCTGATCCACCAGGCCTGGTCACTGACCAGGCCCTGGGGGGTGGGGCCGTTGACTTTTAGAACACCCTTCTGGTATACTTCAGGTATTCTCAATGTATACCCTAGGTATCCTCCAAGTATATTCCAGGTATCCGCCAGATGTACTCCAGATATTTTCTTGGTATACCGTAGGTATACTTCAGATATACTCCAGATTTACTCTAGGTATACTCCAGGTATACACTAGGAATACTCCAGGTATACTCCATGTTTATTCCAGGTATACTCTAGGTTTACTCTAGGTATACACCAGGTGTACTCTAGGTATACTCCATGTTTATTCAGGGTATACTCCAGGTATACTCTAGGTATATTCTAGGTATACTCCAGGGATACTCTATGTTTATTGAGAATATTTCAGGTATACTCTAGGTATACTCGATATACTCTAGGTATACTCCAGATATACTCTAGGTATACTCCAGATATACTCTAGGTATACTCCAGATATACTCTAGGTATACTCTAGATATACTCTAGGTATACTCCAGGAATATTCTAGGTATACTTCAGGTTTACTCTAGGTATACTCCAGGTTTACTCTAGGTATACAGTGGTACCTCTACTTACGAGCAGCTCACAACTCGAGCAATTATGTAAGTGTATTTTTGTAGGTTCTTTTGTAAGTGTATTTTTAGGGGTCTGAAATGGATTAACCTAATTTTTATTATTTGTTATGGGAAAAAATTCCTTCGGTATCGGCACTTGAATAGCCGACTGGAACGAATTTTGCTCTTAAGTAGAGGTACCACTGTACTCCTGGTATACTCCAGGTTTACTGTA
>WNWK01019024.1:0-38684 GCA_009830355.1 Cherax destructor | reverse complement strand
TCTGTGATTATGCCTGATTTTAGAGGGGATATAGTATTAGTCCAGATGTGGTCTAGTAATGAAGTACTAGTCTCGGAGATTCTTGTAGGTTTTGATATTGTTGGTAGTAACAAGCAGTTGCTCATAGTGTTTGTGAATTCTGTTACTTGTGGGTCCTGGTCGTGTAGGAGATTTATATTGAAATCTCCTGTGAGCAGCAAATGGTCTTTGTTCATGTGTGCATCAGTTATCAGGTTACCTAGTTTTTCACTAAAATGGTGAATGTTTGACTGTGGTAATCTGTAGATGTTTATCACTGTGAGGGGTTTTTGCAGGTCTTTTGATTTAAATTTAGCTATAATATATTCTCCATGCTCATCCCTTATGCAAGAGTTATTGATACATTCAAGTTGATCTGAGTAATATATAGCTATAACACCCCCTCGCTGATCTGTCCTACAGTTGTGAATGGCTGTGTAAGCAGAGAAAGCAGAGAGTTTCCATTAATGGGGTCAAATCTGAATGGGGATTGGTAACTAGTGGCGTTCCACAAGGATCAGTTTTAGGCTCATTGTTGTTCATAATTAATGTCCTTGATGAAGGAATTACAAGTGAAATGAGCAAACATGCTGATGATACAAAAATAGACCGTATGATTCATTCTGAGGAGGATACCAGTGAACGCCAAGAGGATTTGGACAAATTAATGTCTTGGTCTGAAAAGTGGCAGATGAAGTTCATTGTGGACAAGTGTAAAGTCCTAGTTCTTGGTAATGAAAATAACCCTCGAAGTTATAAACTAGGTGAAGAAGAGCTTGATCATACAGAATGTGAGAAAGACTTGGGAGTCATGGTAAGCAGAAACCTTGAGCCAAGACTAACATATTACTAGGATTTATTTCAAGAAGTATAAGTGGTTTAGAAAACCGTCAAGTTGAAGATTGAGAGACTTATGCAACATCAGTCCAATACAAAGCAGAAAGGTGTGATGAGAGGAGTAGTTTGAAGTAATCAGTCCCTCAGCCTGGAATCGATGTGTTCAGTCCATCACTCTTGTAGAAAGTACAGCATCTGGCCGGAGAAGTGGCTTATATACTGTAGTCAGGTGAGTCGAACCAGGAGGTGGGATCACAGTGGAACCATTCATTAGTGTAAGTCTTCTCGTAAAGGTTTGTAACAAGGCTAGTTCCCGGAGCTAAGGTGCATGTCCTACGAGGAGAGGTTAATGGAAGTCGACCTGACGACACTGGAGGACAGGAGAGATAGGGGAATATGATAACGACATATAAAATACTGAGAGGAGTCGACAAGTGGATAAAGACAGGATGTTCCAGAGATGGGATACAGCAGCAAAGGGTCACAGGTGGAAGTTGAAGACTCAGATAAATCACAGTTAATATTAGGAAGTATTTCTTCAGTTACAGAGTCGTCATGAAGTGGAATAGTCTGGGAAGTGATGTAGTAGAGGCAGGATACATACATAGCTTTAAGAAGAGGTATGATAAAGCTCATGGAGTAGGAAGAGTGACCTAATGGCGGCCAGTGAAGAGGCGGGGCCAGGGGCTGTGACTCGACCCCTGCAACCACAACTAGGTGAGTACACACACAAGCACACAAAGACACTCACGCATAACTGTCAAATCAAATTGACATTCACGTCAGAAATGATACAAAAAAAATTCTGCAGCGGAAGTCAATGTTAAAATTTTCCTAAACAATAAGAGTAAGTGTACCTCGACCATGACAGAATACGAAAACAAAGGGAACAATAGAGGGAAAGAGTAAGAATGCTCCAGAGGCAGGAAAAGCGGACAAGGCAGGTACCACCGACAGACAGGGAACGCACAGCCTCGAAGGGAGAGGCAAACACATCCACCCACAGCATTCCCTCAACCCCTGCCACTCCACACCAACCTAACATAATAAGAGGAGCAGAGTAACACTCCATACTCACAGTTCCCACCACCCCCAGGACTAATACTGCCACACTAGCAGACTACCATAATATCCAGACCTGCCTACCACACCCACAGCCAACAGCAACTCCTCCCACCAACCAGAATACAGTTCTAGAAAGGAAGCTGAAGGTCATACACCAACGTAGATGGAATTGCAAATAAGAGTGAGGAGTGGCAGGAAAGAATCACTGAGGCATCCCCGGACATCATAATAATCACAGATACAAAGCTTACGGAAATGAAAACAGACGCGATCTTCCCATCCAGCTATCAGAGCCTGAAGAAAGACAGGGGGAGCAGAGGGGAAGAAGTTGCACTGCTTACCAAAAAAAAGGGAGTTTTGAGAAGATGGGAGGACTAGTCAGAGGGGTAGTGGATGACTACATAGTAGGAACACTTCATACTGGGGGCCTAAAAGTGATGACAGTAGTGATGAACAACCAGCCATCGAACAGCAGGAGGCCAAGAGAAGAATACTATGAGAGCAACAGAGTGATGGTGGACACACTAGCCAAGATTGCCAGAAAGACCCACATGAGCAGAGCAAAGCTACTCATCATGGGGGGATTTCAACCATAAGGAGATTGACTGGGAGACTCTGGAACCACATGTGGGACCAGATACGTGGAGAGCTAAGATGCTGGAGGCATTACTGGAAATCTTCATGTACCAACATGTTAAGGATACAAGCAGGGAGGGAGAGGAGACGATGAACCAGCAAGGTTGGACCTCGTATTCACCTTGAGCAGTTCAGACATAGAGGATATCACAATATCACACACACAAAATGCCCCTAGGCGCTAGTGACCATTGGTCTTGAGTTTCGAATACATAGTAGAGTTAACAATGGAGAGTAAAGCAGAACGAGAAGGATCAGAGAAGCCAAAATTCAAAAAAAGGGGACTACACAAGTATGAGGCAAGTCTTACATGAGGTGCAGTGAGTAAGTGAGCTAGAGGAAATGAAAGTAGACGAAATGATGGAACATCTGACCTCAGAAACAACGGGAAAAACAGAGTGAGCCCGTGGCTTACCAAGAGGTGTGAAGAGGTCAAAGCGAACTGTGCCAGAATGTGGAAAATGTATAGAAGGCAAAGGACCCAGGAAAACAGGGAGTTGAGCCAAAGAGGCAGAAATGAATATGCATGGATAAGGAGAGAAGCTCAACGTCAATACAAGAATGACATATCATCAAAAGCCAAATCTGAGTCAAGTTGTTATACGGTCAAATGAGTAGGAAAACAACAGTCAAGAATCAGGTAATCACGAAAGAAAGGAAAGAGTGAAGCTCACAGGAAACGACCAGGAAGTACATGAAAAGCTCAGCACAAGATTTAGGGAGGAATTCACAGCAAACCGAGGTGGTAGGTGCACCAGCAAGTGCTGGACACACTGCACACAACCGAGGAAGGAGGTAAAGAATCTGCTAGGTGAACTAGATACCTAGAAGGCGATGGGCCCAGTAATATCTCTTCGTGGGTTCTGAAAGAGAGAGCAGATGCACTGTGTGTGCCACTAACAACAATCTTCGATAAATCTATCGAAACATAGCAACTGCTTGTGGTGTGGAAGATAGTAAACATAGTCCCGATTTTTAAGAAAGGGGACAGAAAGGCTACACTAAATTATAGACCAGTGTTGCTGACATGTATTGTTTGTAAAGTTATGGGGAAGATTATCACGAAAAGAGTGGTGGACCACCTAGAAAAGAATGAACTAATACATGACAAACAGCACGGCTTTATGGAAGGAAAATCCTGCATCACAAATCTTTTTTTAGTTCTATAACAAGATAACAAAAGTAACACAGGAGAGAGAGGGATGTTTAGACTGTATCTTCTTGAACTGTAAAAAGGCTTTTGGCACAGAACCTCGCAACAGACTGGTTGGAAAGCTAGAGAAGGCAGGAATAGGAAGGAAAGTACTGCAGTGGCTCAGGAAATACATGACAGGAAGAAAACAATAATGCGTCAGTACGAGACAAGGTGTCAGAGTGGGTGCATGTGCCGAGTGGGGGCTCCACATGGGTCAATCCTGGGTCGGTGCTATTTCTTGAATATATGAATGACATGATAGAAGGGATAGAGTTAGAGGGGTCACTGTTTGCAGACGATGTGAAACTAATGAGGAGAATACAAGCGGACGAGGATGAGATAAGCCTACAAGGGGATCTGGACAGGCTGCAAACCTGGTCTGACAAATGGCTCCTGGAGTTTAAACCCAGCAAATGCAAAGTTATGAAGCATGGGGAAGATGGAACGATACAGAATGACCTGTAGAGTTTATAAGTCTGTAGTGAAAGGAAGGCGGGGTAGGGGTCGGCCTACAAAAGGTTGGAGGGATGGGGTAAAAGAGTTTTGGGTGCGAGGGGTTTGGAGACCGCAGACCTAAGAGGTTAGAGGCTGCATCATACCGAACACATTTTATGAGACACACATCAACCAAATAACCGCTGCAGCATACGGGCGCCTGGCAAACCTGAGAATAGTGTTTCGACTTATAAGTCAATCACGACACTACTCCGTGTACATCAGGCCCTTATTGGAGTATGCAGCACCAGTATGGAACCCACAACGGGTCAACCATGTCAAGACATTAGAGAAAGTGCCAAATTTTTGCAACAAGACCTCAACCTGACAATATTGGAGGACATGATAACAACATATAAAATACTGAGAGCAATTGACGATGTGGATAGCGACAGAATGTTTCAGAGATGTGACAGAAAAAGGGGTCACAACTGGAAGTTGAAAACTAAGATGAGTCACAGGGATGTTAGGAAGTATTTCTTCAGTCAAAGAGTTGTCAGGAAGTGGAATAATCTGGAGAGTGATGTAGTGGAGGCAGGACCCATACATAGCTTTAAAAAGAGGATCAAAAAAGCTTATGGAACAGGGAGAGAGTGGACCTAGGAGCGACCAGCGAAGATGCGGAGCCAGGAGTTGTGAATCGACCCCTGCAACCACAAGTAGGTGAGTATAAATGAGAACACAAACAAACAAACACACGCAAGAGAACAAGGAAAGAGAGAGAACAACTAAGAGAGAGAGAGAGAGAGAGAGAGATAAAGAAAGGGTACATAGACGTCAGATGCGAATATGAGAGACAGGACATGCACTGAAAGATATGGAAGCTCAGCCTCTAGCTCTAGAGGAACACCAAGCACACTCACACACAGACCTCCCTCAAGTTCTAACCCCTCTCCCACTCAAACACAATAACCCAAAACTAGCTGTATCCCACTCCCCTTCTAATTCCTACAGGCCTCATCCCCCAAACCATAAGTACCCTCCTCGTAATTGTCCTCACCCCATACCCCAGACCTAATATCCTTTAACATCCTCCTCGTTCACCCTCATCTACATTCAGCATCCTGACCCCAATCCATACCCGTAGCTCACACCAACCCTGTCCATTCCCCTGACTTACGTACAAGGACCAGGAATTCAGGAAGGCAGGCAAAGACTTTATAGCATTCATAGATTTAAGCTCACAGACCGAAGAAATAAAGAAGATACTGCTCATCATAAACGAGAGAAGTTTGAGATAGGAGGAATGGACAAAGGGAAAGCAGATGATTACTTATTAGGCATGATGAAGATCGGGATAACACATTGGTATAAGAAGCAAAGTACAAGCTTCCGCTAAACAGTAAATGACCACGACAAGACATGATGAAAAAACATAGCAATGGTGGATGCACTAGCTGAAATGGCCATAGGGGCAGATATGAGAAAAGTAAGCTACTGATCATAAGGTGATTTTAATCACAAGGAGACTGACTAGGAAAAGCTAGAGCCACACAGGGGACCAGGAACGTGGAGTATACCTGGAGTATACCTGGAGAGGGTTTCGGGGGTCAGATCATGGTTTGATGAACCAGGCTGTTACTGCTGACCGCACGTAAACCGACGAAAGAACCACAGCCCGGCTGATCAGGTACTGACTTTAAGTGCCTGTCCAGCAACTTCTTGAAGACAGTCAGGGGTCTATTGGTAATCCCACTTATGTATTCTGGGAGGCAGATGAACAGTCTTAGGCCCCTGACACTTATTGTGTTGTCCCTTACTGTACTCGTGACGCCCCTGCTTTTCATTGGAGAAATGTTGCATCTCCTGCCGAGTCTTTTTCTTTCGTAGGGAGTGATTTTCGTGTCCAAGTTTGGTACTAATTCCACTAGGATGGTCCAAGTGTATATTATCAATTATCTTTCTCGCCTGCGATCCAGGGAATACAAATCAAGGGACTTCAACCGTTCCCAGTAATTTAGATGCTTTATCGTACTTATGTGTGCCGTGAAAGTTATCTGTACATTCTCCAGGTCAGCAATTTCGCTTGTCTTGAAGGGAGCAGTTACTGTACAGCAGTTTTCCAGCCTAGAGAAAACAAGCAATTTGAAGAGAATCATCTTGGGCTTGGTATCCCTAGTTTTGAAGGTTCTCATTATCCAGCCTATCATTTTTCTAGAGGATGAGGTATATACATTGTAGTGGTCTTTGAAGGTGAGATCCTCTGACATTATCACTCCCAGATCTTTCACATTATTTTTTCGCTCTATTGTGTTGTTAGAATTTCTTGTATACCTTGATACAGTTTTAATTTCTTCAAGTTTTCCATATCTGAGTATAGTTGAAATTTCTGTTCACTGAACTTCATATTGTTTTCTGCAGCCCATTTAAAGATTTGGTTGATGTCTGCTCGGAGTCTTGCGGTGTCTTCGATGGAGGTCACTGTCATGCCAGTTCGGGGTCTCATCCGCAAAGGAAGAAGCGGAGCTATAGCTTACATCTCTGTCTATGTCAGATATGAGGATGGGTGAACAGGGTGGGAGCGAGTACTGTGCCTTGTGGAACAGAGGTTTTCACTGTAGCCGCCTCAGACTTTACTCTGTTTACTATTAGTCTTTGTGTTCTATTTGTTAGGAAGTTATAGATTCATCTACCAACTTTTCCTGTTATTCCTTTATCACCCATTTTGTGCCCTATTTCACCGTGGTCGCATTCAAAGATTTTTGCAAAGTCTGTGTACACTACATTTGCATTTTTGTTTATGTTCTAAAGTATCCAAGACCTTGTCATAGTGGTCCAGTAGCTGGGACAGGGAAGAGCTACCTGCTCTAAACCCGTGTTGCCCTGGGTTGTGTAATTGATCGGTATTTAGGTGTTTGGCTATCTTCCTTCTATGAGTCCTTTCAAAGATTTTTATGAAATGGGATTTTAGAGCTATCGGTCTGTCGTTCTTTGTAATTGCTTTTCTGCTATCTTTGTGGAGTGGGGCTATGCCTGTTGTTTTTAGTGCTTGTGGGATTACCCCTGTGCTCATGCTCCCTCTCCATAGAATGATGAAGGCACGTGACAGGGGCTTCTTACAGTTCTTGATTAACTGCATGCCTATGCACAGTGCATGGACATGTCATTAAGTATTAGGATAATATCAGAGATTTTTTAAATGACCAGATTTTGGGTCTCCGTCATAAAACATGAACACTGAACACTGAGTCGTATTGGGACTTTGGTATTTCACTCATTTCTGTCATCTGTGTAGATCCCATCTCGCCTAAGCAGGGGTCCAATACTTGATGTTGTTTTTCCCTTAGATTTGGCATAAGAGAAGAAGTATTTTGGTTTTCTTTCAATTTCCTTTATGGCTTTAAGTTCTTCGTGAGATTCTTGTCTCCTGTAATATTCCTTAAGCTTAATTTCGACATTTGCTATTTCTCTGACCAGTGCCTCCCTTCTTATTTCAGATATACTGGCCCCTCTCAGCAGCTTTGTGATTCTTCTTGGTTATATTGTTAGTGAAGATGAGGTCCAGCGTATTTTCTAGTCTTGTAGGCTCTTTTATTTGCTGGTTTAAGGTGAATTTGGAAGGTTAAGATGCTGGAGAAGGAAATCGAGAGCTACTTGCACCAAGATATTAAGAATACAACCAGAAAGAGAGAGAGAGAGAGAGAGAGAGAGAGAGAGAGAGAGAGAGAGAGAGAGAGAGAGAGAGAGAGGATGAACCAGCAAGGCTGGACCTTGTATTCATCTTGAGTGGTTCTAACATAGGGAACTTTACGTATGAGAGTTCCCTCGGTGCTAGTGACCACATGATCCTGAGTTTCGAATACCTTGTTGAAGTAACAGAAGAGAGAGAAACAGCACAAGAAAGAGGTGACTAAACAGGTATGAAGCAATTCCAGAATGAGGTGTAGTGGGAAAGAGAACTAAAGATAAGTGCATCGAGGTAAAGGAGAAATAATTATCCTAAAACAAAAAGAGTAAAAATAGGAAGAACAGAGCGATCCCATGCTTTACCCAATAGTGTAGAGAGGTTAAAGCTAAAACATGGAAACAGTCTAGTTGGCGAAGAACTCAAGAAAACAAGAAATTGAGCCGAAAAGCCAGAAAAAGTTATGCATGGGTAAGAGGTGAAGCTCGACAACAATTTGAAAATGACAGCCATTCACCTTCCATAGTCCCATCTGCTGACAAGTCCACTCCCAAATATCTGAATACATTCATTTCCTACATGCACTGCTAGTCACAGCATTATGCCGCTCTCCCCCACACACGTACTAAAAGACAAACACATACCATGAAAGATTATAATATACATATTTGCACACTTACTGAGGTTTTAATACTCAGTTCTGTGTTCTTTATGCTTAAACACGCCTCTCAGCCGTGTAGGAAGACTCTCACAAATTCTTGAGGGTTTGGGGAGGTATATTATTCCATGCCTCATGTAGAGCAGCCTCCAGCCGCAGGATGGAACTGATATCCTTGCCCAGTGAACTTCGTTTCACTATTGACCAGAGGTTCTCAATAGGATTTAGGTCGGGGGAATTGCCTGGCCAGTCATTAAAGAACCTCACTTCACAGTCCATATGCCACTGTCAAACGCCTCAGGTAAATTGTCACACAATGAGTTCACCAACACTCCGAGCATTGAAACACCCCCGAACCATGAGCGAGTCTGGGTGTTTGGTGGTTCTACAGGTGTAGCGTGGGTCTAGCGGGTCACTACCTCTGGGCCTGTACACATGTCCCCCACGATTACAGGTGACGGTGAAGGTTGCTTCATCACTTCAAAGTACTTCAGACCACTGCTGAGGAGTCCAGTGAAGATATTTCTTTGCATAATCCAGCCTACGTTTCTTCTGTGGCTTGGAGAGGATCGGTTTCTTAACCTGGCGGTGACTACTGTAGCCCAGTTCTAACACACGTCTGTTAACAGTTCTTACAGACACCTTTGTGAGAAGATGTGGGTTCTTTTCTTTCACTTATCTAGCAGTTATCTTAGGTGTACTCTCTAACTGCTTCTTTAACACAGTTAAAGGTACGAACAGATGTCTTATTCCAGGGGCCAGGCCGAGGTTTGGCAGACGGTAACTTGACACCGCCACCAGCCTTGAAACGCTGCACCTAATTCCGCACTGAACGCTCCACACACCAACATTCTCCACTATTTCTTTCGTCTGGTGCCCAGCTTTGTGAAGCCCTATGATTTGAGTTATAGTTTTAGGTGTTAAAGACTTTCTTTTACTCATAATCAAACATGTATAACCCCAAAACCAAAGGAAACACCGGACAAAAGATGGGGTGAATGAGAGACAAAAGTACAACACTTCCTCTTACCACGGCAGCCACGTGAGCAATGAGGAGTCAATGTGGAGTGTGACGGCAGGCCGTGACGTCATGATAACGGCTGCTACCCGGCATAATGCACTGACGAAAAAGACCCCTGTGTGGTAGGTCTTTGATTTTCGTCATGGCGTTAGGCCGGGGCGCTCACCCGGCATAATGCCGTGACTAGCACTGTACTCCCTCCCTCAAATCTGATATCCAGTCTTTTATTAAGTAATGTTTTTGTTATCCTCATTACCTTACTCTTTACTCTGTTGAATTTTAATTTCCTTCTTTTGCACATCCTACCAAACTCATCCACCAACCTCTGCAACTTCTCTTCAGAATCTCCCAAAAGCACAGTGTCATCAGCAAAAAGCAACTGTGACAACTTCCACTTTGTGTTAGATTCTTTATCTTTTAACCCCACACCTCTTATCAACACCCGAACATTCACTTCTCTTATAACCCCATCTATAAATATATTAAACAATCATGGTGACATCACACATCCCTGCCTAAGTTCTACTTTTTCTGTTAAATAAACTCCCTCTCTCTCCTACATACTCTAACCTGAGCCCACTATCCTCATAAAAACTTTTCACTGCTTTCAGTAACCTGCCTCCTATTCTATTCATTTGCAACATCTGTCACGATGCCCTCTTATCATACGCCTTTTCGAAATCCATAAATGCCACAAAAACCTCTTTATCCTTATGTAAATACTGTTCACCTTAATGTTTCATTGTAAACACTTGGTCTACATGCCCCAACCCTTCCTAAAGCCTCATTGTTCATCTGTGATCCTTCTCTCCGTCTTACTTTTAATTTTTTTTGTAATAACTCTACCAGACACTTTATCGGTATACTCAACAGGCTTAGTCTCTTATAATTTTTACACTGTTTTGTATCCTTTGCCTCTATACAAAGGAACTATGCATTTTCTCTGCCAATCTCTAAGTACCTTACCCTCTTCCATTCATTTATTAAATAAAATCACTAACCACTCGAAAACTATATCTCCACCTGCTTTTATCATTTCTGTTGTTATCCCATCAGGCCCAGTTGCTTTACCCCCTTTCATTTTACCCACAGCCTCACGCACTTCCTCCACACTCACAACAGGCTCTACCTCACTCCTACAGTATATATATATATATATATATATATATATATATATATATATATATATATATATATATATATATATATATATATATATATATATATATTATGCAAGACAACCACAATGAAAAATAGAGGAATTCCAAGCGCTTTCATGACTACTCACTTTATCAAGGAACTATAAAAGGAAACATGAAAAGAAGGCTTATAAAGGGAGAATACACCTCACAGTCACATCACACTAACAAAGACAAGAGCCATTGTATGTTTTTAAGAGTGTTACTCTGTTGAGGTTAGATATATGACGTCACGTTAATTTCTATTCCATCCCCTCTCTTTTTCTTTCCTCTTTCTGTAGTTAGGTATATTACGACATCCAAATTCTTTTTTTTACACCCGTCTTGTGGGAATTTATTGAGTTCAAGAAATTCCAATGGGCCATTGCACGTAAATAAGGAGTAGAGGCCTCTAGTATCCTCACCGACAAAGGAAGTAGCAGAAATCTTGAATCAGCATCTTGAGTCATTGATAGGTTTACACTAATTTGATAGACTGCAGGTTAAAGGTAGAATTAGTGTCAGGAACTGGTAATAGAATTAAATAATGTAGTTTTAGGATTTAATATAGGTTTACACTAGGATCAGGGGTGGGCAATCTTTTTAAGTGTGTGGGCCAAATTCGGCCAAATCTTTGACAAAAAATCTTCTCACGGGCCAACTAAAATTGATGGGAACATATTATTTGGTGTTTAAGAATTGTGACAAAAATTTCAAATAATAAAAAATCACACCGTATCGGTAAAATCACACCCCATCACTAAGTGGCTGTCCATGTTGAGCAGTAACTTTGGAGACCTCAAAGCCAGCACCAACTAAGTTGGAACTAGGCCTACCAGAAATAAATTTCCTCAAAGTATCAGACTTTTTTTTTCTTGTTCAGTTCACGAGAAATCAATTCCCTTTGTTCTTGCTAAGTTTTCTTGCTTAAGTTTTTTTGACCAGTTTCAAAATGTCTCGTCACAGAAGAAGTCCAACAAATAACTGATTCACAACAGAAAATGCATAATGATTTGTTATCTTTCTTAATTATGCCCAATTTTTCGTCTTCATTTGAATAACATATTTTCTTGGCCGGTGGTCGTGTCATCCTGTATACAATCTGTAAAGGGCAGAATGCAAATAGAATTTGTAATAATGATATACATATATTAATCGTATATATGAAAATAGGAGGGAAAACCGGTGTTGTGGTTAGTAGTACGAACTGTACGATGACCGGTTAAACTGAGATCAGGCCAAGTAAAGTGGCACCTGATTAATGTTATCCACACAATTTCACGAAAAGTGGTGGAATAATCTTTCGAATCAACGGACTATTTCCGCTTTTCATGGAACGGATTCGCTATTTTTTTTTTCGCGTGCCGGAAAGAAGTCGTTGGCGTGCCAGGTTTGGCACTCGTCCAAGGCTTGCCCACTCCTGCCCTAGGCAGTAACGAGTAGGGAAGTAGTGACACCTAGCGGTGCTCCAGCAAATTAGTGAGGTAGAAGGACGCTGGTAGCCATCTTGTACAAGGACTCAAGCCATCAGCACTTCCCTATGCGTTTCTATCTCTTAAATTAATTATACACGCTTTCCCAACGTTACCTGGTAGTCAACAACTTACTTTAGAGACCTTCCAACGAATCGTGGATACGAGTCTCTGCGGCAGATCTGTTTGCGATACTTATTACTGTATTTTGCCCCTAGTCACTTGGCCACTAATACTGGGCGGGAAACGCAGTGATAGTTAACTTACGGAGAATAACGCGGCCACGGCCAACGATCAGGTAATTTGTGAACGACATTTACTATAGGGTTTACAGTTTTAGTCATGCACGTGTTGTAAAAGTCACTTGTGAGACTGAGACAATTAGTCTCGGTGTGTCTATCAACAGTACCTGTCAAGGGAGTGATTCTCACAAGGAGGCAGACATTACACATTTTCACACCTCTCTTTCCTCTGTCTCCTATGTATAATTTCTCTCGCTCTCTTCATGGATGCTGGAGACATCTTCATAAATTTTTCATTTCCCATGTGCATGGGAGAGGCAATCCTGAGAGATGGCAATTTTCAACTGATAATAATTCCATCCCCATAGTTGATGACTCCTTAAGGGAAAACTTGACGATATCCACGTTGCCCTATTAAAGTCTCCCAGCTCAGGATGACAGCTTTCAACACTTTCTATAAGCTATCTTTTGTTCCCACTATGTAACTATCACATGGAATCGAGTAGCAACACAATGATGATGTAGGCAATTTTGCTAAATAGAAAAAATAGCACACTATTCTAAACTTGACATGAAGTCTAACGTCGGTAAGAAGACAATCAAATATTTTTGGACAATCATCCACTTTAAGGCGTATGTTTTTGTGAAAGCCCGTCATCACTCTTTTTTTAGTCTGTTGTAAAATGCGCAGTAAGTTATGCCAAGCATTTTATTCTCATCACAATTTGCATGTCTGCTTACATATGTGAATTTGACCTACTCTGTTTTGCAAATACACTTCTCTGTTAGTTTCAGGTTGTCTGTTAGTTTTAGGTTCTTGTTTCAAAATTTGTCTTTTGTGTACTGTGATATTCTGGTCATAGTTCCCGTGAACCGAGACCTGCAATACATGTCATGATTCCATTATCTCCAGACCTGCCTGACGTTCCATTATCTCCAGACCTGCCTGACGTTCCATTATCTCCAGACCTGCCTGACGTTCCATTTTCCCGTAGATCTGAAAGCTGCCACACATCCCATGGCTTCACTTTACCGAGTCATGCTAGATATATCACGCTTGCTTTGTATTGAAACATAACAGACATTTCATTGCTTCGATACATGCCAGATATCTCATGACTCATACCTGTAGAGTGTTCCGGGGGGTCAACGCCCCCACGGCCCGGTCTATGACAAGGCCTCGTGGTCAGAACCTGATCAACCAGGCTGTTACTGCTGGTCGTATCAGCAATTAATTATTGAATCCGTTCAGAAGAAGTAAACTGTAATGTATTTAAAAAAATTACACTATTTTACACATAAAATGGTCAAGTCTGCATCTGCACACCTGAATTTTGCTCTCCGCCGTCGTCGAATTAGGAGGCAATTCTTTTTAATCCTGATTTTAAAATTTATCAGGGCCTTTCACTCCTGCTGGGAATGGGTTCAATAACTTTGGTCATAGAGTATGAGCACAGGATTATTATTCCGAGTCCATGGTTCGGGTACTCTACACATTCACTGAAAATTTGAAGCCGATTGTATGAGGGTTTCTAGAGTTATGAGCGAAATGCAAACGAAAAGTCGGATGAAGAGAAAAATAAATAAAAATTCTGGTAGCCACTTTAAACTCTAAGTAGGAGACATTAGTGTGTAAATTTTGAAGTAGGTCAGAAGAGGCTTTCTAATATTATCTGATGGAAACCAATTTCAGGAATGTTCTACATACAATTGAGCAGAGCACCTGCACTTGTCAACTGTTCCACGAACATTCCCATAGTAATAATTACCTAGGGATTAAAATTTGAAGCAGATCACATAAGGCGTTCTGAAAATATAATTGAAAACATTGGATCTGGCATCTGGATCTGGCATCACGTTGTGCAGAATTAAAACTTCACATAAATTATGAAAATTAATAAAAAAATATATAAAAACGCTTCTTTTTGTTCTGTATTTTTTTCAAACTTTCATTCACTTCTTTAAGTAAATAACATTAAATTTTATGTTGATTTAATTAAATCTAGTTTGACAAAATAAATCTAGAAATTTGGCTAATTTGAAAATTGGCCCAAATTCAATACATAAATAATTCCAATTAAGACACACCAGATGAGACATTCTCTGGTTATTACTCAAAAACAATTTATTTCAGAATATTTATTTAATAAAATAGTCCGAAATGAAAGCCTACTTTTCTTTTAATAAAACCCATCAACAATGAAAGTTTGAAGCTTATCAGAAAAGGTATTTCCTAGTAAATGTTCAGAATCCAACGATTTAAATTTTTTTGACAATTTATTTAATATTTAAAATTGAAGCTAAACTGACTAAATTTATAATGTGTCATCTTTCACATGAAATGCACGAATATTATTGGTTAAGAAAAACACGTAAGCAAACACTAGGACATATTTATTTGAAAACGTTTAGGTCCTGGGACCTTGATCCCCTGAAGTGATCAAGGTCCCAGGACCGAAACGTTTTCTAATAAATATGTACTAGTGTTTGCTACGTGTTTTTCTAAACCAACTTGTCGGTATTTATTATCAAGGTTCCCAGTTGTTTGTTTCATTGAGTGTATTGAATGTATGCAGACAATATACGATCTATGTATAGTTCTCCAGCTCTACTATACTATATCTTCCCTTGAAAGTTGTTGGGAGCACAGCACAATATTTAAGTCATAAGAGAATAAGTGATCAGAAAAGTACTATCATTAACGTTACTTTTGTTTGAAAATTGGCCTTTGCTGCATTTGCATTATTCTATTTTCAAATGACTGATCGTCTACTTAATAATTCCTAATTCGTTAGCCTATTCCTTATATAATATTATATGATTGGGCTGCATTCTGTATACTGCTCTTTTTTTGACGTCTTCATTCCTCCCATACCTATGCAGTTGAAATTTGTCACCAGTTAATGATATGTAATTTTAATTTAGGAAGACATTATTTATGTTTGTGTATTATTTATCTGTCTTCTACTGAGATGACTTTCTTAATTCGATAGTCTGCAAAAGATGGTACGAAGCTGTGGTCCCTGTTCTCTTCAATGTCTGCTATGATGATAAGTAACAATAATAGAACCATGGGTTATAAACTTATTACTTTACTGATAATGAACTTTAGAATACCAGTTTCACTACTTTTCTATTATTTTTACTGGCACATTTTATGAAAAATTTCCTCACTGTCGCATTGTCAAATTTCTTCACAAAATTCGAGTAAATATCATTAGGGTTTTGCCATCCTTTTTGGCCTCCGTAATATTTCTTAGCTGTCTAATAGGTGTAACAGGCAAGAACTTCCTCCTCTAAAGCCATGTTGACTGGGGTTGTGTAGCTCAGGTTTCTCCATAAAGTCAGAAATGTGGTGTCACACACCTCTTTCCAATATTTCTATGTATAATTTTAGTGCTACTAGCTTGGAGTGTTTTAGTATTGCTTTTCTGCTTCCCTTTGGGAAGTGAGGTTGTAGCAGCATTTTTTTAGGGCCTCTGGAATTTCTCCTGATTCTAAGAAAGTTCTCCAGAGAAGCTTATTCCTGTTAATAGTGCTTCGCATTTCTGTATAAATAACTTGTTGGAACTTTTCCTAGGGCGAAATTCTAGGAACAGCTGACATGAGCAGGTGCTCCATGACCAGAATTATTGAATCCATTTACAGCATCCTGGAATTGCTCCAATAACTTCCAAAACCCCTCTGCAGTGTATTTTCAAATATATGCCTACTAATTCTTTGACGCTGAAGAGATAAATTTAAGTGTATAGTTGTTGATTTTATGAGTACAGTAGTGTTAAATTTATATTACATTAAAATCACGTTAAGAATATATAAGTCTTCCTCTTCTGACTGGCTTCAATATTTAATTGTAGATGCATCTTACGGCCAGGATAGTGCTCATTAAGTTTAGATGGTGTGCGGGAAAGTTTAACAACTCACTAATATTTTTAAGATAGGGATGTCTCTGACATAACAAGAGAATACCTTTTCACTTTACCTTCAAAGCTGGTGTTTCTTAATGGATGGTTTGAATTAGATTTGGGCCGTGTTTATCCAAATTCGCCATTTTTTATTGAAGAAATTCTTAAATTAGTTTCCATGTGATGACTTGTAAATGCCTCTCTCTATTTGCTTCAAACCTTCGATGCTGATATTTAACTGCATTACAAACTAATGCTGCACTCTACACCATTCGGATTGCATGCTTTGAAGTACATGGGACAAGGGTCATTAATACAGGGATACCTTCTCAGATCGTGCGGCTACAGAAATACATCTAGCTTATTTAGCTGTCGTTTGAGTCTTGTTATGCAAAGACTGGCATGAAATGAAAATTAAGAATCAAACACATTTCTTTCTCATTATCAGCAAGCTCTCCGAAGTTAGTTTTAAATGGATTTCAACTTTTTTCTATTTTTGTTCGATCAATTTTAAAAAGATTTATCTGCCATGACTTTGATTAATCTGCAACTTTAATTTGATTGTTTCATTTAGCTTTTCTTGTCTCATTTTTGGGGGCTCTCTTTTTATGTGAGTTTATTTTTTTATGTGAAGATCCCTTTTCCAAAACACATTTCAACTTCCTTAGTTTTCTATTTGGGATAATATTTTGTTAGATCTGATATATCTGTGGTGAATGTCCAAGTATGTTAGTTGAGTAGCTTTTACAACTATTAGAAATAGTTCAAATTGGCAGTAAATTTTGTTAACAAATGTAAGATATTCTTTAACACAACCATTGGTCAAGTTATCCCAGCCTACACAAGCCCATAGTAATCTACCCAATGACAATCTGTGGCCTTTACTGCATTATCCTCATTATTGTATTTCTACATAATATTTAAAGTTATACTGAAGAATTAAGGTCACTTATAAAGCTCGTCGGTAACCTCTAGATTATTTACGAGGGTCTCCTTGTTTTTCAGTACAAGATCAAATAGATTATTCCCTCTAATTGGTTCTGGGACAAACTGGGACGTCAGTTAGTTCTGATATGATGACAAGAAGTCTTTTAACTTTTGGCTAACACTTTTGCGTGTTGCCTCGGCTTATGATTTCTCCCAATTAAAACTCATGCAAGTGTTTTAAGTAAGATCTCTTTTGTTGAATTTATAAGTGCCATTGTTATTTTCTTTTCCCAGGATTGGAAGCTTCATTATCCACATTATAGTAAACTGCATATGAATGGTTCCATTGCTTAGTTTAATTCAATAAATTAATTGTTCTGTTGTCGGGACTTACCGTACATGAATTTTTTGCGTGGTTTAGGGACTTTCATTGAGAAGACGTTTCGATCACCAGGGTCTTTATCAACCAGCAAAGTTGCTGGTGGGCGAAATATCTTCTCGGTTAAATGCCAGACGTGTCATGTTTCCTTTGACCTGAGACTTCCTATTCCCATCAGTCTTGAGTCCCGTCTTAATAAGAATTACCCTCTGTTAAATGATTAAGTTTTCCCATGTCATGCTAGATGACTCGAAGTTCCATTAAAGTGAAGCTTGTCTAATGTCTTATGTGTCTGTTTTACCGAGGTTTGTTGTATTGAGACCTGCCACATATTTAGTCGTTGATTTAAGCTGCACTAGGACTTTCTAGTGCGGTTCCGTTATCACAGACTTAGCAAACTTATCGTAGTTCCATTGTCTCACAATCTAAAATATGTCTTATGATATTTTTTTGTATGTTGCAAGCCAAAGGTCTCATGGTTTCATTCTGTTCAGTCTTGCCAATCATTGCATGGTTATAATGCACGCAGATTTACTAGATATATTTTTATTCTGTTTTC
The DNA here is from genome assembly GCA_009830355.1 of Cherax destructor. NCBI lineage: Eukaryota > Metazoa > Arthropoda > Malacostraca > Decapoda > Parastacidae > Cherax > Cherax destructor. The sequence goes on along the minus strand of WNWK01019024.1, from coordinate 20,472 downwards.
TCATTTATTATTATTCTTATTCTTATTATTATTCTTATTCTTCCTCTTCTTCTTCTTCTTCTTTTATTATTATTATTATTATTATTATTATTATTATTATTATTATTATTATTCACTTGCTAAGCTCAAGTGATGGAGGCTCTATTCTTCGTTTACTATAAAGACATGTACAGAACATTTAGAACATGTATTACATTTTTAGTACTCTGGGGACTTCATGGTTCCAGTGAATAGACTTTCTGACGTCTCGGGTTTTCGATGTGCACAGATATGCCTGGTATCCTATAATTTCATTGTACTAAATCATGCCAGTCGTCGTAGACTTGGCACGCATTTCAGGGTTCCGCCGTGTCTGTCACCTGTGTCATAATTTCATTGTACGAAAACTTGCCAGATGCTCCGTGATTTCGATATCCAAAAAATATCCAAATATCGATTCCTTTGCCCTGGGAACCTGCCAAACGTCACATAGTTCAGATGAATCGAACCTTGTTAGATATCTCTTGGGTTCGCCCTTTGAAAGCAGACACACCCAAACAGATAGAGCCACCACTGAGACCTGGGTGGAGGGCGAGACGGGCTACGTGAGTCCTGGCACGTCTTGTGCTGCTCTTCATTGTGCGCTGATCCCACCGACGACGTCCCCTGCTGGGTGAAAGGCAGCCGACAGAACGTGAAGGATGATGACCCTGGCACATCTGGAGTCCCTTCACAGGCCAGGGGAGAGGAACCCTCCCCAGCCTACTCGGCCATTCATATTCAAATTTTAACATTATTAATAGCGCGCCTAGGAATTCATGTGTCCATTAATATTTAAATTTAAATTCAAGTTTTTTTTATTATCGTCTTCCTCCATATAGTTTTTGTATTCTATTTTAAGTTGATCATTTTATCGGATTTGATTTTAAGCTCAATTTTCGTTAAATCGTTTCTTGCTCGGTTTTCTTTAAATAATCTGAGGGAAATTTTGAGGAAGTAGCTACCACTATCTCTTTTGTCAAATTAAACTGTCCAAAAAAAAGTTCAATTAGCATTCTTCCAGCATATATTGCCAAGGAGATGCAATATATATATATATATATATATATATATATATATATATATATATATATATAATTCTCCTTTCAGACATGAGAGAAGTTGGCTGATGTTTCTACTAATAGAGCTGCGACTATGTTTAGACGACGTTGTTGCTTCATCAACAAGGTATCAAGGTTAACAAGAGGAGTCCCATTGCTCTTTCAACAAGCTCCATCATTTATCATGAGGAATTGTCAGCAAATTCGCGCTATGTACATCTTAGCGTTTACCCGAAAATTGCTTGTGTAATATTATCTCAAAATATCGAGTTTAGCAGACGGCTGTTAGACGGCTGTTAGACGGCTGTTAGACGGCTGTTTGTGCGTGAAAAATTATAAGTGCAAAGGGAATATGTTTCGTTTTTTATGATAATGCAAGGGAAGAAAACCACGAAAATCCATTGCATTGGTAACTACCTGACTGTCTCTCAGAACTACACTTTTTTTCTTCTGCTCACCAGACTGTTGGTCTCATAGTACTTAATAACATTGCAAAATGTGAGTTTATCTTTGTTTTATTTTTAAATAATATAATACGTAATTAATTGTATAATAATTAGCACATTTAAACATTCAGGAGAGGGAGGGGAATAAGGAGGGCTGAGAAATAAAAGATTAGCGCTTTTGTTATGAGTAGGCAAAAAAAGTAAGAGAATCTCTGATTATTTGCTTAGTCGTTGACATGTTACACTAAAAACTGTTTTGTATACAAACACACACATACATACAAACACACAAACACACACAAAAATACACAGGACAGGAGAGATAGGGAAGACATGATAACGACATATAAAATACTGAGAGGAATTGACAAGGTTGACAGAGACAGAATGTTCCAGAGATGGAACACAGCAGCAAGGGCAAACAGTTGGAAGGTGAAGACTCAGATGAATCACAGGGATGTTAGGAAGTATTTCTTCAGTCACAGAGTGATCAGGAAGTTGAATAGTTTGGGAAGCGATGTAGTGGAGGCAGGATCCATTCATAGCTTTAAGAAGAGGTATGATAAAGCTCATGGCGCAGGGAGAGTGACCCAGTGGCATCCAGTGAAGAGGCGGGGCCAGGAGCTAGGCCTCGACCCCTGCAACCACAACTAGGTGAGTACATGTAAAGCAGTATCGTGAAACAGTGCTCCCAGGATTTAGCGTTCTAGTGGCTGTCCCAAGATATTATTAGCAGTCATCGTACTTGGTTCAACGTACCTACAAGAGAGTAACACTTTCTAGAGTGTGAATAATGTGATAGATCAAGAATTTTACAATTTAAATTTGGATGCGGGTGTTTTTACTGGAAGGTGTGTGAGGGAGGGTAGGAAGCAGCTGGTTGAACCCAGGCCTGCCGCAGTTTGGTAAATGACACACACACACACACACACACACACACACACACGTTAGTTCGGAGCTAAGGGGATTGTCCTATAAAGAAAGGTAAAGGGAAATCGGCCTGACGACACTACAGGACAGGAGGGTTAGGGAGACATGATAACAACATACAAAATACTGCGTGGAATAGATAAGGTGGACAGAGACAGGATGTTCCAGAGAGGGGACACAGAAACAAGGGGTCACAATTGGAAGTTGAAGACTCATGAGTCAAAGGGATGTTAGGAAGTATTTCTTCAGTCATAGAGTTGTCAAGAAGTGGAATAGTCTAGCAAGTGATGTAGTGGAGGCAGGAACCATACATAGCTTTAAGACGAGGCATGATAAAGCACATGGAGAAGGGAGAGAGAGGACCTAGTAGCGGTCAGTGAAGAGGCGGAGCCAAGAGCTAAGTCTCGACCCTTGCAATTAGGTGAGTACACACACACACATTATATATATATATAAATATATATATATATATATATATATATATATATATATATATATATATATATATATATATATATATATATATTATATTTTAGATACGTTAACATTAATTTAATAATAAACAAACACAATGAAATATATTTTTTCGTTATGTTCAGAATGATTTTGGCGAAATTATTGCATACACAAATTTTCACTTGTCTTATATGGCAAGGTGAGCGTTGCTATTTAAGCCAAAATCGCAAGTTTTACCTAATCGGCACGACATATATATATATAAATATATATATATATTCCCTCGAAGATGGACAGTGGTTGCAAGCCTCACTTCCAGTCAGGCTTGGGGGCTGGGAGTACGCAAATCCTCCCAGATTGCCCTACCACCTTCTTATCCTCTTCCATAGCATCAAACGAACTAATAAAACAAATTCTTCCGGACAACCTCAGTGATTCAGCAGGAATACAAGACAATAGCTATGCCAGTGCCATCACTGAATGGGAGGCTCTTGCTGCTCCAGCACCAAAACCTAGTGCAGAACTGGCCTACAAACAGTCAAGCTGGGATGGCCCCATCACTGAAAAGATGCTTGCCAACATGCTTAGGGCTGTAACATCAGACAGGGAGACTGCCCGACTCCTAGCTGTGAGTGCACATCACTCTGGGGACTTCCACCAAACTGTTCCCATTTCGGCAATGGGAACACGCCTCGGCTCTGCGCCTTGCTGCCCCAATTCACACGGAATATACGTGTATTTGCGGCGATGCGCAAGCCGACCAATATGGTCTACATGGTCTAAACTGTTTCAAAACCAAGGGCTGGCATACAAGACACAATGAAGTCAACGACATCATAAAGAGAACCCTTGCTTCAGCAGGATGCCCAGCAGAGAGAGAGAGCCCCGATCATTAGCAGCCAACAATACCAACAACCCAGCAAACCGCCCCGACGGGGTCACCATCTATCCTTGGAAGAATGGCAAGCTCTTAGCATGGGATTATACCTGTGTGTCGACACTGGCTGACACTTACATCCATCACAGTGTCGGGCGACAGGGAGGAGCTGCTGACCACAGGGAGGAGTACAAGATCGGCAAGTACAGAGACATAAGCCAACAGTATCAATTTGTCCCAGTGGGATCAGAGACCTAGGGAGTGTGGGGAAAAATGCAACATGTTTCCTTAAAGAACTAGGTTCCAGACTCACCAAGACCACCAGGGACCCAAGGGCAGCCACGTTCATGTTCTAGCGTGGCCATCCAGAGGGGAAACGCATGCTGCATACTTGGCTCGCGTCCGGCTTCGGAGGAGCTGGAGGAGATTCATAATCTTTGATATATTTTACCATTGTATTTATGTTCATGTTTATGTTTTCTGTCAATGTATTCTGTCTATTAATAAAGCATTCATATAATATATATAGGGGGTGGTAGGTGAAGAAAATATTCAAACAGCTCCGGGGAGAACCTTGAGTTTTCCCTGAGGTACGTTTATCGTCTTCTCTGAGGATGAGGGTCCCCAGTAAAGTTCTAGAGGTGGTACCTCCTATATATTACATATGTATATATATATATATATATATATATATATATATATATATATATATATATATATATATATATATATATATATATATATATATATATATATATATATATATATATATATATATATATATATATATATATATATATATATATATATATATATATATATATATATATATATATATATATATATATATATATATATATGCAAAACGATCACAGTAAACAGGTGATATCAAAATATGCAAGACAACCACTATGAAAAAATAGAGGAATTCCAAGCGCTTTCGTGACTACTCACATTATCAAGGAACTATAAAAGGAAACATGACAATGTCGCTTATAAAGGGCAAGACTATACCTCACAGTCACATCACACTAACAAAGACAACACCTCACAGTAGCGTAACATAAGCACGACTATTTGAAGAGGAAAATCTTCCCAAGAATTAAGATTAGTCCAATTTATCATTAAATTCTTCCCAAATTTTATTAATTATAAATGAATCCAATTTATATAAACCAAAAGAAATATTCATATGATTTTCAAAACTGCTTTTAATGAAACATGATTCTATTATATTCCTCTCAATCATGGACTTGCTTGATACAACCTTCTCAGCATTTTGAAAATCAATTGGATGGTTAAAATCTCTCACATGAATAAATAGAGCATTAGAATCTTGTCCAGTTCTAATGCTATATTTATTTTATTTTAATCTTAGTTCAAGACTTTTACCAGTTTGACCATAATAAACTTTATCGCATATTTTACAGGGAATCTTATAGACACATCCGTCAGCATTTTGGGGGGGGAATTTTTTATCAAAAGTCTTTTTACTGTATCAAGATTTTTAAATACAACTTTGATATTAAAATTCTTAAGAAAGGAAGGCATATCAACCAAGTTTTCAAGTTAAGGGAGAACCAACATATTTTTGGTTGAATAAGGTTGGTTATCCCTTTTTGGAGTGTAAAAAGTATTTCTAGCTATTTTAAAAGATTTATCAATTATGTTTCTTGGGTATTTTAAATCATTAGCTATTTCATAAATTTTAGAGATTTCTTCATCTATGAACTCTGGACTACAAATACGTAAAGCTCTCAAAAACATAGAAGAGAAAACCGACACTTTAACTCTATCTTGATGTGAAGAGTAATAGTGTACATAGAAACAATTATTTGTAGGTTTTCTGTAAATTTTATATTTAAAATCAATGTTACCCTTAATAATAAAAACATCTAGGAAGGGCAATGAGTTATTTACTTCGAATTCAACAGTAAAATTTATAGAATGAGCTAAGCTTTATAAGCCTCCTTGTCATGTTTCCTTTTATAGTTCCTTGATAATATGAGTAGTAACGAAAGCGCTTGGAATTCCTCTATTTTTCATAGTGGTTGTCTTGCATATATATATATATATATATATATATATATATATATATATATATATATATATATATATATATATATACAGTGGAACCCGGTTAACGAACACCCCGGAAATCGTGCAATTATGTAAGTATAATATTGTAAGTGCTTGTGGAAGTGTATTTTTGAGGGTCTGAAATAGAATAACCTAAATGACATTTTTCTTAAGGAAGTAAATTCGTTCGGTAATGGCACTTGAGCAGGCTTCTGCAATTAATTTCTTTCGTTAACCGGGGTTCCACTGTATATATATATATATATATATATATATATATATATATATATATATATATATATATATATATATATATATATATATATATATATATATAACACACACACACACACACAACCGCACATATAAAAAGAGAGGAGCTTACGATGACGTTTCGGTCCGACTTGGACCATTTACAAAGTCACACTAACACACAGGACAGGTGGAAGGGGTATTTATAGGCAGGCAGACAGGGAAGGGCACAAAAAAGTGGGGTAATAATGGAGGTAGTAGTGGAAGTGGTAGTAGTAGTAGTAGTGGAGTCAGACATATTCTAGGAAAGGAGCACTGCAATAAATGTTACTTTCATAAATGTTACTTTGCTCACACTCCAACAGCACGTCAAGTATTAAAAACCATTTGTCTCCATTCACTCCTATCAAATACGCTCACACATGCTTGCTGGAAGTCCAAGCCCCTCCCACACAAAACCTCCTTTACCCCCTCCCTCCAACCTTTCCTAGGACGACCCCTACCTCGCCTTCCCTCCACTACAGATTTATACACTCTCGAAGTCATTCTGTCTCGTTCCATTCTCTATAAATGTCCGAACCACCTTAACAACCCCTCCACAGCTCTCTGGATAATAGTTTTGGTAATCCCGCACCTCATCCTAATTTCTAAACTCCGAATTCTCTGCATTATATTCACACCACACATTGACCTCAGACATGACATCTCCACTGCCTCCAGCCTTCTCCTCATTGCAACATTCATCACCCATGCTTCACACCCATATAAGAGTGTTGGTATAACTATACTCTCATACATTCCCCTCTTTACTTCCATGTACAAAGTTCTTTGTCTCAACAGACTCCGAAGTGCTCCACTCACCCTTTTCCCCTCATCAATTCTATGATTCACCTCATCCTTCATAGACCCTTCTGCTGACATGTCCACTCCCAAATATCTGAATACATTCACCTCCTCCATACTCTCTCCCTCCAATCTGATATCCAATCTTTCGTCACCTAATCTTTTTGTTATCCTCATCACCTTACTCTTCCTATATTCACTTTCAATTTTCTTCTTTTACACACCCTACCAAATTCATCCACCAGCCTCTGCAACTTCTCTTCAGAATCTCCCAAAAGCACAGTGTCATCAGCAAAAAGCAACTGTGACAACTCCCACTTTGTGTTTGATTCTTTATCTCTTAACCCCACACCTCTTGCCAAGACCCTCGTATTCACTTCTCTTACAACCCCATCTATAAATATATTGAACAACCACGGTGACATCACACATATTCTAAGGCCCCTTTTACTGGGAAATAGTCCCCCTCCCTCCTATACACTCTAACCTGAGCCTCACTATCCTCATAAAAACTCTTCACTGCTTTCAGTAACCTACCTCCTATTCCATACACCTGCAACATCTGCCACATTGCCCCCCTATCCACCCTATCATACGCCTTTTCCAAATTCATAAATGCCACAAAAACCTCTTTACCCTTATCCAAATACTGTTCACCTATATGTTTCACTGTAAATACTTGGTATACACACCCCTACCTTTCCTAAAGCCCCTTGTTCATCTGCTATCCTGCTTTCTGTCTTACTCTTAATTCTTTCAATAATAACTCTACCATACACTTTACCAGGTACACTCAACAGACTTATTCTCCTATAATTTTTGCACTCTCTTTTGTCCCCTTTGCCTTTATACAAAGGAACAATACATGCTCTCTGCCAATCCCTAGGTACCTTACCCTCTTCCATACATTTATTAAATAGTAGCACCAACCACTCCAAAACTATATCCCCACCTGCGTTTAACATTTCTATCTTTATCCCATCAATCCCAGCTGCCTTACTCCCTTTCATTCTACCCACTGCCTCACCAACTTTCCCCACACTCACAACTGGCTCTTCCACACTCCTACAAGATGTTATTCCTCCTTGCCCTATACACGAAATCACAGCTTCCCTGTCTTCATCAACATTTAACAACTCAAAATATTCCCTCCATCTTCCCAATTCCTCTAACTCTCCATTTAATAACTCTCCTCTCCTATTTTTAACTGTCAAATCCATTTGTTCCCTAGGCTTCCTCAACTTATTAATCTCACTCCAAAACTTTTTCTTATTTTCAACAAAATTTGTTGATAACATCTCACCCACTCTCTCATTTGCTCTCTTTTTACATTGCTTCACCACTCTCTTAACCTCTCTTTTTCTCTTCATATACTCTTCCCTCCTTGCATCACTTCTACTTTGTAAAAACCTCTCATATGCTAACTTTTTCTCCCTTACTACTCTCTTTACATCATCATTCCACCAATCGCTCTTCTTCCCTCCCGCACCCACTTTCCTGTAACCACAAACTTCTTCTAAACACTAACATTACATTTTTAAATCTACCCCATACATCTTCGACCCCATTGCCTACACTCTCACTAGCCCATCTATCCTCCAATAGTTGTTTATATCTTACCCTAACTGCTTCCTCTTTTAGTTTATAAACCTTCACCTCTCTCTTACTTACTGCTTCTATTTTCCTTGTATCCCATCTACCTTTTACTCCCACTGCAGCTATAACTAAAAAGTGATCTGATATATCTGTGGCCCCTCTATAAACATGTACATCCTGAAGTCTACTCAACAGTCTTTTATATACCAATACGTAGTCCAACAAACTACTGTCATTACGCCCTACATCATATCTTGTATACATATTTATCCTCTTTTTCTTAAAATATGTATTACCTATAACTAAACCCCTTTCTACACAAAGTTCAATCAAAGGACTCCCATTATCATTTACACCTGGCACCCCAAACTTACCTACCACACCCTCTCTACATGTTTCTCCTACTTTAGCATTTAGGTCCCCTACCACAAATACTCTCTCACTTGGTTCAAAAGTTCCTATACATTCGCTTAACATCTCCCAAAATCTCTATCTCTCCTCTACACTCCTCTCTTCTCCAGGTGCATACACGCTTATTATGACCCACTTTTCGCATCCGACCCTTATTTTAATACACATAATCCTTGAATTTACACATTTATATTCCCTCTTCTCCTTCCATAACTGGTCCTTCAACATTATTGCTACCCCTTCCTTAGCTCTAACTCACTCAGATACTCCTGACTTAATCTCATTTATTCCTCCCCACTGAAACTCGCCTACATCCTTCAGCTTTGTTTCGCTTAGGGCCAGGACATCCAACTTCTTTTCATTCATAACATCAGCAATCATCTCTTTCTTATCATCCGCACTACATCCACGCACATTCAAGCATCCCAGTTTTATAAAGTTTTTCTTCTTCTCTTTTTTAGTAAATGTGTACAGGAGAAGGGGTTACTAGCCCATTGCTCCCGGCATTTTAGTCGCCTCATACGACACGCATAACTTACGGAGGAAATATTTTTTCCACTTCCCCATGGACAATAGAGAAAATAAAAAGAACAAGGACTATCAAGAAAAAGAAGAAAAAACTCGATGTGTGTATGTATATATATGCATGTGCATGCCTGTGTAGTGTGACCTAAGATGTAAGTAGAAGTAGCTAGATATACCTGTTATCCAGCGTGTTTATGAGACAGAAAAAAGACACCAGCAATCCTACCATCATGTAAAACAGTTTCAGGTTTCTGTTTCACAGTCACCTGGCAGGACGGTAGTACCTCCCTGGGTGGTTGCTGTCTACCAACCTACTACCTACATATATACTATATATATATATACTTTATATATAAATACTATATTTATATGTACTATATATATATACTATATATATATATATATATATATATATATATATATATATATATATATATATATATATATATATATATATATATATGCAAAAAGATCACAGTAAACAGGTGATATCAAAATATGCAAGACAACCACTGTGAAAAATAGAGGAATTCCAAGCGCTTTCGTGACTACTCACATTATCAAGGAACTATAACAGGAAACATGACAAGAAGGCTTATATAAGGGGCGAGACTACACCTCACAGTCACATCACACTAACAAAGACTACACGTCACAGTAGCGTAACATCTCACGACTCTGTGAAGAGGAACATAAGAAAGGACCTGAAACTCTTCCCAAGAATTAAGATTAGTCCAATTTATCATTAAATTCTTCCCAAATTTTATTATTTATAAATGAATCAATTTATATAAACCAAAAGAAATATTCATATTATTTCAAAACTGCTTTTAATGAAACATGATTCTATTATATTTCTCTCAACCATGGAATTGCTTGATACAACTTCTCAGCATTTTGAAAATCAATTGGATGGTTAAAATCTTCACATGAATAAATAGAGCATTAGAATCTTGTCCAGTTCTTATGCTATATTTATGTTGTTTTAATCTTGAACTAAGATTAAAACAACATAAATATAGGATTAGAACTGAACAAGATTCTAATGCTCTATTTATTCATGTAATAGATTTTAACCATCCAATTGATTTTCAAAATGCTGAGAAGGTTGTATCAAGCAAGTCCATGGTTGAGAGAAATATAATAGAATCATGTTTCATTAAAAGCAGTTTTGAAAATAATATGAATATTTCTTTTGGTTTATATAAATTGATTCATTCATTCATTTTCTGGTAAGAAATATTCATATTATTTTCAAAACTGCTTTTAATGAAACATGATTCTATTATATTTCATTCAACCATGGACTTGCTTGATACAACCTTCTCAGCATTTTGAAAATCAATTGGATGGTTAAAATCTCTCACATGAATAAATAGAGCATTAGAATCTTGTTCAGTTCTAATCCTATATTTATGCTGAGAAGGTTGTATCAAGCAAGTCCATCGTTGAGAGAAATATAATAGAATCATGTTTCATTAAAAGCAGTTTTGAAAATAATATGAATATTTCTTTTGGTTTATATAAATTGGATTCATTTATAATTAATAAAATTTGGGAAGAATTTAATGATAAATTGGACTAATCTTCTTGTCATGTTTCCTGTTATAGTTCCTTGATAATGTGAGTAGTCACGAAAGCGCTTGGAATTCCTCTATTTTTCATAGTGGTTGTCTTGCATATTTTGATATCACCTGTTTACTGTGATCTTTTTGCATATATATATATATATATATATATATATATATATATTATATATCTTCACTGAACTCCTCAACAGTGGTCTGAAATACTTTGGAGTGATGAAGCAACCTTCCCCATCACCTGTAACCATGGGGGACATGTGTACCAGCTAGACCCACTGCACCTGTGGGACCACCAAACACCCAGTCTCGCTCTTGGTTTTGGGGGTGTTTCAGTGCTTTGACTGTTGGTGAACTCATTGTGCTTCCCAAAAGCCAGTATATGAACCAGTATAATTACCTGGAGTTATTATGTGACAATTTACCTGAGGCGTTTGACAAGTGTGAGGCTACGGTTTTTATGCAGGACTTTGCACCGTGTCATACCACCAAATCTGTAGTTCATTGTCTTAAGGACTGTGAAGTGAGGTTCTTTAATGACTGGTCAGGCAATTCTCCAGACCTAAACCCTATTGAGAACCTCTGGTCAATAGTGAAACGAAGTTTATTGGGCAAGGATATCAGTTCCATCCCGCGGCTGGAGGCTGCTCTACATGAGGCATGGAATAATATACCTCCCCAAACCCTCAAGAATTTGTGTGAGAGTCTTCCTACACGACTGAGTGACGTGATTAAACGTAAAGGACGCAGCACCAAGTATTAAAATCTCAGTAAGTGTGCAAATATATATATTATAATCTTTCATGGTATGTGTTTGTGTTTTGGTACGTGTGGGGGAGGGGCAGGATAATGACGTGACTAGCACTGTAAGTACGATGAAGCACCTAAATTACTGGGAACGGTTGAAGTCCCTTGATTTGTATTCCCTGGAACGCAGGCAAGAAAGATACATGATAATATATACATACTTGGGAAATCCTAGAGGGATTGGTACCAAAGTTGTACACGAAAATCACTCCCTATGAAATCAATAGCCTCGGCAGGAGATGCAACATTTTCCCAATGAAAAGCAGGGGTGCCACGAGTACACTGAGAGACAACACAATAAGTGTCAGGGGCCTAAGACTTTTCAACTGCCTCCCAGCATACATAAGGGGGATTACCAATATACCCCTGACTGTCTTCAAGAAGGCATTGGACAGGCACCTAAAGTCAGTACCTGACCAGCCGGGCTGTGGTTTGTACGTCAGTTTGCATGCAGCCAGCAATAACAGCCTGATTGATCAGACCCTGATCCACCACGAGGCCTGGTCTCAGACCGGGCCGCGGGGGTCATTTGCCGCCTAGACAGTGGCTTGGGTGGACGTGCTATTGGAGTTCCTCCTGCATTTCCGAGTGGTTGTCCGTGAGCATAATGACCATGGGGTTGAGGAAACGTATCAACACAGTAGGGGTTGAATTGCTGAAGGGAGCTGTCAATACAAATGTAACAAACGCCCTACTTCCCAACATCATTTGAGAAACATGGCATAGTGGACAAAGCTCTCTAAGGTGTAGCAATGAATGGGGCAAAACGATTGTTCATCAAGTTGCTATTGGCTGAGATGTACAAAGTGGTCGTTGACAAATTTCGTGATGGAGGTGAATGCAGATGCCAAAGTGCACCTAGTGGATGTGTCCAAATGATACACTTGGGTGAAACTCCGTAATGTACCCTTTGAGGCAAACGAGGATGACTTACGGCAAGAATTCAATCGTTTTGGTAGGATACATGTGGTACAACCAGGTGCGTGGATGACTGGTGTGTATAATGGTTTACCTGAGGGGACGTACTCTCTCAAAATGACTTTGAAGTACCATGTGCCATCCTATGAAGTCCTGCCGGATTTTGGAACGCAGCTCATGGTACCCTATGCAGGACAATGATGGACTTGTAGGATTTGCAAGGGGTATGGACACATGGCTATGGCGTGTCCTTGCAGGACAGACCATCAGAGTGTGATCAGGAAGGACCTTGCAGAGAAAGACAGAGCATCACAACCATGGGGCATGGCTCGCGGTCCTGAAGGCAGTGCGGCCAAAGACACTGAGATGGAGGGTACTGTAGTGGCGGATGAGGCTGACCTTGAGAGGGAAGTGACAGAGGAATGCATTACAGTGTCGAATGCTAAGGTTTAGGCATGGACGGAGACCGAGGAAGCAGAACTGTAAGAATTTGAGAAAGTGTTAAGGGAAATATGTCTTTTCCCATCGAATGAGGTGTCAGTGACACCTGAGGAGGGGAATGATGCTTCGGCGTGTGTGGAAGCTTCTGTGAGGACAGTGGAACCGCCCTTTGCTCTTGTGATGGATGCTGAGTCAGAGGGGGGGCTGAGTGTGGTGGATGAAGATGTGGATGTGCATCAGGAGGCTTCAAGTGAATGGTGTGTAGTGGAGGAAACAGGTGCTCGGAAACACGCAGTAATAGCATCGGATTCTGATGATGTGTTAACATCAGCCCAGAGGCCTGGTAAAAAGTTGTGGGTGGACATAGCGGGTGGATCTGGGGTTGTAAGGCCCAAAGCAAACAATGCCAAAGGAACCAAGAAACCAGAGATTCTGGTACCTGGTAAAGGCGGCAATACAGGTGTAGAGGCAAATGCTAAGGGTTGAGTCAGTCAATGCAACAAACCACCTTTTACCTAGGCCTCCACTGTATGACCATTAATGTTAATGGACTATGTGTGGTAGTGAAGAGGCAATGGTTTGCAGGGTTTATTGGTAGGTTTAAGGTGGATGTAGTTGTTTTACAAGAGCATAACCTCAAAGATGTACGAGATCTGGAGATTCCCATTTATGTGGTGCATGCATTGCATACTGTTCATTTAAAAGGGGGTGTGACCCTTTTAGTGGGTACATCATGACCATTTGTGTATCACCACAGTGAGAATAGTGGAGATGGTCGTGTTCTCTGTGTGGATGGAACTTGGTAGACCTTCCCTGTCTCTTTCATATGTGTGTATTCACCAGCTGATAGGGATGTGAGGATTAAAAAATCTTTCATTAGGGAAGATTTAGTTTTTTTCCTTAGGTCACTGCCCACCCTATCTTTTGTGGGTGGGGACTGGAATTGTGTGGTTAGAAGAAAGGATGTGACCCCACACGGGGCGGGGCATTATTCGCCAGCGTTGAGTGAATTATTACATGATGTGCAACTGAGTGAAGTTTGTTGCATGAAAGAGATGGTACCGGCCCATACGTTTGTACGGACTGATTATGGGGCCTGACTAGACAGAAATAATGTTATGACCTCTATTATGGTACATTCCGATAATAGCGTGACAGCTGCCTTTTCTGATCATCAGGAAGTTCTCACGGAGGTGGAGTGGGATACTTTGGCTATGAGGCACAGGGGTTATCGGAAATTGAATACTAGGGTTTTAATGGATGAGGAAGCGGTTGTGGGTTTTGAGGAATGGTGGGAAGCAAATAAATATGGGGAGAGGGGGTGATGGAGGATTGGTGTGTTGGTGGGATGAGGTGGCAAAACCTGTGATCCATAAATTTTTTTGTGGTATTAAGCCAGAAGGCTTAATACAATGAAGTATAGGTTAATGAATTATTATAAGGATAGAATGCTCAATATCGTAGAGAAGGGGCGGCAATGGGGGTGTACCGGGTGGATGAAATAGAGAGCTTGAAGTCATTAATTAGGGAATTACATATTGAGAGGTATGATGCAGTGAGGGTACAGGCAGCGGTGGAGGAGGTTTTAGCCCGTATTTTATGAGCACAGCAGCAGAGGAGGCAGGCGACTACCATTTCATTTATAAAGATTCATTGTGATGTCCGGGGCTTCAGGGCGGGGCAAGTCCTGCAAACCACTGAGGCGATAGGTGTTTTTGTAGATAGATGGTATGAGCAGTATTGGGAAATGAAGGGGGTGGAAGAAACCGTGGTGTCTGACATTTGTGAGGAAACGTCGTTCAATCTTAAGGAACAGGACAGGATAGCGTTAGGGGGAGCCATTGTGGAGGGGGAAATTTTTAGGTACTGTCCACTATGGCAAAGGGTAAATCTCCCGGGTTGGATGGTATTCCGGTTAAAATTTATGTTAAGCATTGGGACTTGTTACTAGGGCTTTTGGTGCGTTTGATGAATGCAATTAAAAATGAAAGTACATTGGGGTCTGTGCAGTCGACAGCAGCTGTGGTGCTGGTGGGTATTTGCGATTATCGTACTATTTCCCTTTTGTGCACCTATTACAAAATCTTCGCCAAGGTGCTGGGCAACTGAATAAAGTGTGTAGTGGGTTGTGTAGTCACGCCTGGACAGTATGGTATTCCGGGTAGATCCATGTTATCAGGACATTCAATTATTGTGGACTTTGTGAGGGCACTGCAAGAGAAGGGGAGGAAGGGGGCATTATTTGCCCTTGATTGGAGAGGGGCATATGATTCGGTGAAAAGGGAAGCACTGCATTGTATCTTACTTAAGCAGGGGTTTGGGAAGGAAATAGTAAGATGGGTGGAAACATTATATAGTGGGGCATTGGCTAGAATTCAGGTTAACGGTCGATTAGGTGGGGTTGTACCTATGGGTAGGGTCTGTGGCCGGGCTGTCCATTGTCTCAGATCCTCTTCGCTTTTGTGGAGGACCCTTTCTATAGGATGGTGAGAGATAGAGATTTTGGTAGTAGGATAAAGTGTGGGTAGGAGAATTCATCCAGTGATTGTGGCATATGTAGATGACACGACGTAATTAGTGAACGAACACATGAACCTTCTCGCACTGGAAGGAGTAGTTGGAAAGTTTTGGAAGACGTCGGGTATGGAAGTGAACGTTGATAAATGTAAGACTGGGGTTGCTCATTAACGAGGAATGTGGAGCGATCATTGAAGATCTGTGGAATTGTGTATTCGGGTGATAAGAGAGGAGGCGAGGGTGGCAAATTCGGAGAGATGAGAATAACATTGTTAATAGATTACAAGGGCTCCGGCCTTATCATTTAACACTCGTGCAGAGGGCCATCACTGTAAATACCCTTCTGTACAGTAAGGCATATTATGTAGCAGCCGTGTACCCTTTAACTACTGTGGTGATACGTAGGATTCAGGGTAGGATATTTGGGTTCTTGTGGTCCTCAAAGTGTGAATGGTTGCGGAGGAAAGTCATCACGTTGCCAGTGAGAAGAGAAGGTTTGGGGTTATTTGATCTTCGAAAACATGTATTGTGTGTTTATGTTAAAAGAGCGTGTCTATACTGTGTTATTTAGGACTTTTAGAGGGATAGATTTTCGAGATTGTTTGGGGTTGTTGAGGGTAATGATGTCGATGAGGAGCCGGGACAAATTTAGTAACGGTTTTGTATAGCGTATTGATGGGAGATATAAGGGCTTCTGTAGTTGGCTTATATCCTATGTATGACTGAGTGAGCATTTGGAGTATGTCTGCGAAATTATGCATCCCACCGAGGGAACGAGAGGTTATGTATAAGTTTTTGCATGGAATTCTTCCTGCTAGAGTGTCGTTATTGTATCGGAAGGTGGTGGAGGAAGGAGCCTGTAGAGTTTGTGGGGTTGATGAGACTGCATTTCATGTAGTGTATTTCTGTGGATGTTATGAGGGATTGAGGCGATGGTTCGCTAGTGTGTTAATTTTGGTGACAGGTTGTAGGAATGTTTCAGTATTGAGGGCGTTGAGTTTGGACTTGAGTGAGGTTACTGATACAGCAGCGAGAGCTGCGGCGTATTTGTTGTAGTTTATATTTATATCATGTAAGATTTTCGTGAGGGAGGAGGAGATATGGAAGTACGACGTCGTATTCTGGTAACGAAGTTTTATAGAACTATGGGTAGGAATAAATTGTTGTATGGCAGTTTGCTGTGGAAGAGTTCCACGAGGAAATATTGAGTATTATTGCCTTGTGGGTGGGGAGAATGGGGCAACTGGGTTTGGGTGGGGTTCCGAGGCATTGGAGTTTCAGGGAAAGTGTTCAGCATGTATGTGGAATGTGTAACATTGCAGTGTTGAAAGTTGGTTGGCAGAAAATGTAACCTTCACGAGGTTCCGAAAACTGGGTGGTAGTGTGTATCTCTACACGAGTACTCACCTATTTGTGGTTGCAGGGGTCGTGGCTCAGCTCCTGGCCCCGCCTTTTCACTGATCGCTACTAGGTCCTCTCTATCCCTGCTCCATGAGCTTTATCATACCTCGGCTTAAAGCTATGTATTGTTCCTGCCTCCACTACATCACTTTTCAGACTATTCCACTTCCTGACAACTCTGTGACTGAAGAAACACTTCCTAACATCCCTTTGACTCAGAATCTGACTCTTCAACTTCCAATTGTGACCCCTTGTTTCCGTGTCCCATCTCTGGAACATCCTGTCTCTGTCCACCTTATCTATTCCTCGCAATATTTTGAATGTCGTTATAATGTCTTCCTTAACCCTCCTGTCCTCCAGTGTCGTCAGGCCTATTTCCCTTAACCTTTCTTCGTAGACATTCCCCTTAGCTCTAGAACTAGCCTTGTTGCAAACCTTTGCACTTTCTCTAATTTCTTGACGTGCTTGTCCAGATGTGGGTTCCAAACTGGTGCTGCATACTCCAGTATGGGCCTGACGTACACGATGTACAGTGTCTTCAACGATTCCTTACTGAGGTATCAGAACGCTATTCTCAGGTTTGCCAGGCGCCCATATGCTGCAGCAGTTATCTGGTTGATGTGTACTTCCGGAGACGTGTTCGGTATTATACTCACCCCAAGATTTTTCTCCTTAAGTGAGGTTTGCAGTCTTTGGCCACCTAGCCTATACTCTGTCTGCGGTCTTCTTTGCCCTTCCCCGATCTTCATGTCTTTGCATTTGAAGGGTGTTAAATTCGAGTACCCAGTTGGTGGACCACGTGTCCAGCCTGTCCAGGTCTTTTTGTAGTCCTGCCTGATCCTCATTCGATTTAATTTTGCTCATTAACTTCACATCATCTCCAAACAGGGAACTTCGTCTATCTTCATGTCATTCTATCAACAGCACTGCTAGGACGCCCTGTGGAACCCCGCTCGTCACAGGCGCCCATTGTGATACCTCATCTCGTACCATGACTAGTTGTTGCCTCCCTGTGAGGTATTCTCTGATCTATTGCAATGCCCTTCCTGTTATATGTGCCTGATCCACTAGCTTCTGCACTAATCTTTTGTGAGGAACTGTGTCTTACTTCTGTTACCTTGTCATAAAACTCCAGAAGGTTTGTGACACAGGATTTGCCTTCCGTGAATTCGTGCTGGTTGTCATTTATAATTTTGTTCCGTTCCAGGTGCTCTATCACTCTCCTCCTGATAATTTTCTCCATGATTTTGCATACTATACACGTCAGTGACACTGGTCTATAATTTAGTGCCTCGTTTCTGTCTCCTTTCTTAAAAATGGGAACTATATTTGCCGTCTTCCATACCTCAGGTAGCTGCCTAGTTTCAAGGGATGTGTTGAAGATTGTGGTTAGTGGCACACACAGCGTCTCTGCTCCTCTCTAAGGACCCACGGGGAGATGTTGTCCCGTCCCATCGCCTTTGAGGTATCAAGGTCACTTAGCAGCTTCTTCACCTCCTTAGTTGTGTGTATGTCATCCAACACTTGTTGGTATATTCCTTGTTGGTGTTCCCCTCGGTTCTGTCTTCCCAAAGTCCTTCCTGTCTCCACTGTAAATACTTCCTTAAATCTCGTGTTGAGCTCCTCACATACCTCTTGATCGTTTCTTCTGAGTTCCCCACCTTCTTTCGTCAGCCTCATCACCTGGTCTTTGAATGTTGTCTTCCTCCTAATGTGGCTATACATGCTATGTTGTTTTCGTACTGTCGCTGAGCCTCTCTCCTTATCTGTGCATACTCGTTTCTGGCTCTTCGACTAATCTCCTTATTTTCCTGGGTCCTTTGCCTTCTGTACCTTATCCATTTTCTATCTAGTGCACTTAGTTTTTGCCTCCCTACACTTTCGGGAAACCAAGGGCTCGTTCTGGTCTTCCCATTTATTTCTGTTGCCCTTGGGAACAAATCTTTCCTCTGCCTCCTTGCATTTTGTTGCTACGTATACCATCATTTCGTTTACTGACTTTCCTACCAATTCCCTGTCCCACTGAACCTCCAGCAGGAAGTTCCTCATACCTGTGTAGTCCTCCCTTTTATATTTTGGCTTTTCCCATTCAACTCCTGTTACCCTCTTGTAAATCTACTATGTATTCGAAGCTCAGAACCACGTGATCACTAGCTCCAAGAGGCCTCTCCTATGTGATGTCCTCAATGACTGAACTGCTAAGGGTGAACACGGGGTCCAGTCTTAATGGTTCATCCTCCCCTCTCTCTCTCTCTGGTAGTGTCCCTGACATTTTGATGCTTGAGGTTTTCCAGTACCACATCCATCATCTTGGCTCTCCATGTTTCGGGACCCCATGTGGCTCCAGGTTTTCCCAATCGATCTCCCTGTGGTTGGAATCGCCCATAACCAGTAACTTTGCTCTGCTCGAGTGAGCTCTTCTTGCCACCTCAGCCAGTGTGTCTACCATTGCTCTGTCGCTCTCTTCATATTCGTCTCTTGGTCTGCTGCAGTTCTGTGGTGGGTTATACATCACTGCAATGACTACCTTATGTTCCCCTGACTGAATTGTACCTATGTAATCCCTTTCTCCAATCTCGTCCATGCCTTCCATTTCCTCAAATCCCCATCGTTTTTTTGTAAGCAGTGCAACCCCTCCTCCCCCTCTGTTCCTATCTTTCCTCAGGATCTGATATCCCAGTTAGAATATTGCGTCTGTTATTGTCTCAGTGAGTTTTGTTTCGTGTGTACTCACCAATTTGTACTCACCTATTTGTGGTTGCAGGGGTCGAGTTATAGCTCCTGGCCCCTCCTCTTCACTGATTGCTACTAGGTCCTCTTTTCCCTGCTCCATGAGCTTTATCAAACTTCGTCTTAAAACTATGTATGGTTCCTGCCTCCACTACGTCACTTTCTAGGCTATTCCACTTCCTGACAACTCTATGACTGAAGAAATACTTCCTAACATCCCTTTGATTCATAGGGGTCTTCAACTTAAAATTGTGACCCCTTGTTCCTGTGTCCCTCTCTGGAACATCTTGTTTCTGTCCACCTTATCTATTCCTCGCAGTATTTATATGTCGTTATCATGTCTCCCTAACCCTCCTGTCCTCTAGTGTCGTCAGGCCGATTTCCCTTAACCTTCCTTCGTAGGACAATCCCCTTAGCTCTGGGACTAGTCTTGTTGCAAACCTTGCACTTTCTCTAATTTCTTGACGTGCTTGACCAGATGTGGGTTCCAAACTGGTGCTGCATACTCCAGTATGGGCCTGACGTATATGGTGTACAGAGTCTTGAATGATTCCTTAGTGAGGTATTGGAACGCTATTCTT
>WNWK01019023.1:0-38689 GCA_009830355.1 Cherax destructor | reverse complement strand
AAATGGAATCATCAGGACAGTTGATGTTTTGAGCAAAGGTGTAGTGAATAAGCGGACCATAGATAAATTAGTGCCGTTAGAATTACACAGTGTTGAAAACAAAAATAAAATTAGTGATTCTCCAGAAACCACACAGACTGAAGCTGTTCAGAAAAGACAAGCAGCAGTGATGGCGAGTGAGAAAATCAAATTAATGTTAAGTGATGAGTAGTTCACTTTAAGTGAATTTCTCGCTGCCCCCCAGTGTGGAGAAAATTCTCCAAAGGAGGGGGGTATGCGCCCTTACTACCCTTGGTAAGGGCCCTCACCCTTTCCACCCTTAGGAAAGGGCCAGAGGAGGCACGTCTGGCTGCATAAACAATTTAATTCAAGCCAGATGTACTGTCAACAGTGTGTCAAGAATTGTGCTGACCACAGCACCACGAGGCACCTCGTGGCACCACATGGCTGCACGAGGCACGAGCCACAAGGCAGCACGAGCAGGCAGATTGAATTTGGCCACCGCAAGAACGGGTCATACGACTCTAGGGGTCATGCGGGGCGAGGCGACGTAAATCAACATAGACATTACTCGTTCGCGTCCGTTATATCATTTAATCTCCACTAACGTCGGGAAATAAGATAAGAACTCTGTTCCAACGCGTTTAGTGAATAATATCAACATTGCAGTATATTCAGAAGTGTGCGCAGCTTCAGACTGCAAAAAGGAGAAAGTAGAGACAATCGCAAGTGAACTCCATCGAAACAAGACGGTGATTCTTCAGCGGCATTCTACAATCAAAACAGCATTTCCGCCGTATATGGTGGAGCCAACACCATCGCTCAAAGTTACACGAGCAAGGTAAGAATTTGATGTTCTGGTCAAAACAGGGGACTGCGCAGTTCTTGTATTCAAGAACATTCAAATTTTTACCTAGGGACGGCGGTTATGCGTGGACTTTTTAGTCCAAACACGTGAGTGTAAATTCAGTCTGAAGTCAAAGACTGAAATATGGACATACGCTCCTTTGGGGCAATATATTATAATAAACCACGTGTATGTTTACCTTACAGCCCTGTGGAGATTGAGGCCATATATGGATCCCCTGAGAAGGTGTTGGTGGCGGCTGCGACATCTTGGATTCATCAATAAGCTAAGTAGTATTAGCGAACCATACATTCCATGTTA
Organism: Cherax destructor; assembly: GCA_009830355.1. Lineage (NCBI taxonomy): Eukaryota > Metazoa > Arthropoda > Malacostraca > Decapoda > Parastacidae > Cherax > Cherax destructor. The sequence continues at coordinate 37,521 of WNWK01019023.1, read as the reverse complement.
TCGTAGGAGCCCATCCTCCACAGAAGAGGACAGGAGGAACAAGAAATAGAGTAGACACCAGGAGAATCTATAGAGGGAGGGGAGGTATGAACTAGATTAGTGCGAAGAGTGTTAGTCTTTCCTAGAATTGACTGACTCCACTACTACTACTTCCACTATTACTCCTCTACCACTTTCTTGTGCCCTCTCCTGTCTGCCTGCCTATAAATACCCCTTCTACCTTTTCTTTGTGTTAGTGTGACTTTGTAAATGATCCAAGTCGGACCGAAACGTCGTCGTCAGCTCCTCTCTTCTATGTGCGGGTTGTGTGTGTAACATAGCATAGCTCCTGATGACGCACGCAGACGTGTGTAAGTACTTGAGATTAAGATTTCCATTCCCTGTGACTTGTCTTGCATTATATATTATATACAATTATGTATATATTATATATAGTATGTATATATTATATATATTATGTATTTGTTTTACATGATGTTAGTAGGAGTGCTGTCTTTTTTTCTGTCTCATAAAAACACAGGATAACAGGTATATCTTGCTACTTTTACTTACAATTAGGTCACACTACACATGTATGTACACATTTATGTATACACACGCATCTGAGTTTTCTTTGTTTTTTCTTCATAATTCTTGCTCTTTTTATTTTCCTTTCATATCCTTGGAGACGTAAAATACGAATTTCTCCTCTGTAAGCCATGCATGTTGTAAAAGTCAACTAAAATGCCGGGAGCAATGGGTTAGTAACCCCTTTTTTCATATAGCTTACTAAATATAAAAAGAAGAAAACTTTTATGTTGAAATATTTGTATGTGCGTGGACGTAGTGCAGATGACAAGAAAGACATGATATATATATATATATATATATATATATATATATATATATATATATATATATATATATATATATATATATATATATATATATATATATATATATATAGTGCTTATTAAGGAACTTGCCATTGATAGTTGGGCTTTTCAAACAAAAAGAAAACTATTGGTTGATATATATTTTTCATTGATAATGATGTAAAATGCTTTATTTTTTTTAGAATCTTCACCTAACGAAACTTAATTTAATGTATTTTATTTTAGCTAAATTCCTTTATGTATAGCATACGTCAGTTTAAATGAATTTAATAATACTATTTAAAATTAATGATATATATTTTGCTCGTTATGTTCAGATTGATTTCCGTTGATTAATGGCAAAAACAAATTTTGCACAGAACACCCTTGCCGAATAGGCACATAATTATTTTTTTTATCCTTTTCAGTTATATATTTGTTCAATGATAACTGATGTTAACTATATGCAAAATAATACTTTATACTGATCTATACACAGATGAATTCAGAGACCCAGATTAGATAAGGTAAAATATTTGGTAAAGTGTTTGGCTAGCAGAGGAGTCTGGTGTAAAGAGACTAATCCATACTCTTCGCTCTGCCTTGAATTCGAACTCATGACTCTTCGGTTCTGAGTTGATGAGGGGTCTTACCAGTGCAGTTCCTGGGTCCACCGCTAAAGAGAACGTAGACGTAAGGATGACGTTTGTTGATCTCTGGCAGAAAATTGTTAGGGTCACACACTTCTGCATCAGGTAACTGTGCTGGGTCATTGTGAAGTTTGTCTATGGCCAGGCGGAATACCATAGTTGCCTGCAGTATTATTAATAATAATAATAATAATAATAATAATAATAATAATAATAATAATAATAATAATAATAATAATAATAATAATAATAATAATAATAATAATGATAATAATAATAACAATAATAAAGAATGGAAAGGAACGATACAGTGACTGGAACAACACACAACACGGGGAAAAAAAACGGTCATTTCAGTCACTAAACCAATCCTCGCTTTATCCATTATTCACGTCCTCTGGTTTCTGCTATACTAAAATTGCTCTCCATTGTTAATACATCGTCACTCTACTGAAATCGGTGTTTTTCCCTATTTCTAGTGTAAAAGACCCTGCCGAAGCATATAGCGCCGTCCCAGTAGTTGTTGATAAATTAGTTATTCCAGAATATTTCAGGATATGTAAAGGAGGGGGGAGACGGAATTATAGTTCATTGTCCTCCACTGTGACTCCTATTTAAGGTCACTTCCGCTGATACAACAAAGAAACACCTAACTCAGCCATCATAACAAACTTAAAAACTGCTAAAATATACTGAATGTGTCACTTTTTAATATTTATTTTAACCCATTTCTCAGTCAATACCGATTCCACAACCAACCCTACAGTCACCCCGGTCAAGCAAGCAGTCCCCTGCAGTCACCCCGGTCAAGCAAACAGTCCCCTGCCCCATTCTGCAGGCACCCCGGTCAAGCAAACAGTCCTCTGCTCCATCCTGCAGGCACCCCGGTCAAGCAAGCAGTCCCTGCTCCATCCTGCAGGCACCCCGGTCAAGCAAGCAGTCCCCTGCCCCATCCTGCAGGCACTCCGGTCAAGAAAGCAGTCCCCTGCTTCATCCTGCAGGCACCCCGGTCAAGCAAACAGTCCCCTGCCCCCTCCTGCAGGCACCCCGGTCAAGAAAGCAGTCCCCTGCCCCATCCTGCAGGCACCTCGGTCAAGCAAGCAGTCCCCTGCCCCGTCTTGCAGGCACTCCGGTCAAGCAGCAAGTAGTCCCCTGCCTCATCCTGCAGGCACCCAGGTCAAGCAAGTAGTCCCCTGTCCCATCCTGCAGACACCCTGGTCAAGCAACCAGTCCACTGCCCCATCCTGCAGGCACCCCGGTGAAGCAAACAGTCCCCTGCCCCATCCTGCAGACACCACGATCAAGCAAACAGTCCTCTGCCCCATTCTGCAGGCACCCCGGTCAAGCAAGCAATTCCCTGCCTCATCCTTCAGGCACCCCGGTCAAACAATCAGTCCCCTGCCCCATCCTGCAGGCACCCTGGTCAAGCAAGCAGTCCACTGCCCCATCCTTCAGGCACACCGGTCAAGTAAGCAGTTCCCTTCTCCATCTCTATATCCACTAGGAAAGAACCTACTAACCTCCAAGGTCAACTTGGATTCTTCCTCTATACCTTGTACATGAACTTGTAGAAATAAAGATTTATTATTATTATTATTATTATTATTATTATTATTATTATTATTATATATTATTATTATTATTATTATTATTATTATTATTATTATTATTATTATTATTATTATTATTATTATTATTATTATTATTATTATTATTATTATTATTATTATTATCATCTGATGGCAGTTAAAAAGGAGATTCTTATGAGTCTTGACTCAAATGAAAATATCGACAAAACTGCTGAATGTTAATGAACTACTGAAAATTCTCTTCACTTCATAGGGTAAAATTTAATTATTTATTTTTAATGTGTATTAGTTGAACAAGAGTAGGGAACCTGCATGAACTCTTCTGACTTGCACATACATATTACGTGTATTTTCATTCTTATAGGAAACATTTTAATAAGTATTGCAAAAATTTCATGATTTCTTGAAAAATTAGAGTTTAACTTTAAAGTTAATTCATACAAAATTTCATTTCATTATAATTATTCAAGAACACCTGTGAGCGACATTCAATTATGAATCAAGTTAATTAGTAATTGCAGCGACAATGTGTCATTATCTGTAGTGATAAACAAGACTGTCAGTCGTCATGCCAATTGACAAGTAAAATTATTAATATAAATTATTAAACGGAATAGATTGATGTGCATGTTTTTAAGTATGGAACGAATTTTTACATTTTCACATAAATTGAATTATTTTTTTACATTATTACAGTCCTAGATAAATTTATATATTAGCAGAGAGCCGGTGTGTGTATGTATGTGTGTGTGTGTGTGTATTCACCTATTTGTGGTTACAGGGGTCGATTCAAAGCTCCTGGACCCACCTATCAGCTGGTCGCTACTAGGTTCACTCCCTCCCTGCCCCAAGAGCTTTATCGTACCTCTTCTTAAAGCCATGTATGAATTCTGCCTCCTCTACATCACTCTCCAGATTGTTCCACTTCCTGACAACCCTATGACTGAAATAATTCTTCCTATCATCCTTGTGATTCATCAAAGTTTTCAACTTCCATTTGTGACCCTTTGTTGCTATGTCCCATCTCTGAAACATTCTGTTCCTCTCCACAACGTCAATTCTGCTCGATATTTTGTACGTCGTTATCATGTTCCTCCCCTCCCCCCCTATCCCCTTGATGAATTCAACCAGGTGCTACATACTCCAGTACAGTGTACAGTGTCTTGAATGACTCCATACTTAGGTGTCGAAAAGCTATTCTTGATGTGCGTCTCAGGAGATGTGCTCGGTATAATACTCACTTCAAGATACTTTTCCTTGAGTGAGGTTTGCTGCATATACTCCATCTGTGGTCGTTTTTTTTCTCCTCCTGGAGAAATTTATTGGACCAGGTTTGCAGCATGTTCAGATTCCATTGTAGTATTTCCTGATCCTCGACTGCTTGAATTTTCTGCATTAGATTCATATCGTCTGCAAAGATGGGATACCTCTGAATCTAACCCTTCCGAGATGTCACTCACTTACACGAGAAATAGCATGGTCCATAGGACTAACCATTGTGGAACCCCTCTCGTCACAGGCGCCCACTCTGACACCTCGTCAATTACCATCACTCGTTGTTTCCTTCCTGTCAGGTATTCTCTGATCCTGTTATTTCTGCCTTGGCCTCAAGCTTTTGCACTAATCTTGTGTCGAACCGTGTCGAAAAACTTTTACGGTCCAAAAAAATGCAGTCTACCCACCCCTCTCTCTCCTGTAAACCTCAGTAGGTTTGTGTATAAGCTCATTCCTTTATAGGTGCTCCCCCACTCTTCTCCAGATAATCTTCTCCATGACCTTACATACTATAAATGTCAGTGACACTGTAGTTAAATATTGCATGTCTGTATCCATTCTTAAAAATTGTTACTACATTTACTTTCTTCCACACCTCTGGTACGATAGATGTCTTGAAGCTTGTTAGCGGCACACACACACACACACACTGCCTCTACTCCCTCTCTCAGGATCCATGGAAAGATGTCTGGGCCCACTGCCTTTGAGGTAACTAAAAGTTTCCTTAGCAATCTCTTATTTCCTCCTCGGTTGTGTAGTGTGTCCAGCACTTGTTGGTGTACCCTACCACCCCGGTTTACTGGAAACCTGTCTGTCTCCACTGAAATACCTGCCTAAATCTCGTGTTGAGATCTTCACATACTTCCTGGTTATTTCATGTGATCTTCCCTCCTTCCTTTTTTAGCCTGATTACCTGGTCCTTGACTGTTGTTTTCCTCCTGATGTGGCTGTACAACAGTTCTGGGTCAGATTTAGCTTTCGATGCTATGTCAGTCTCATACTGCCGCTTAGCCTCCCTCCTTATCCATACAAATTTTTTTCTGGTTCTTCGGTTCATCTCCTTATTTTCATGGGTCCTTAGTCTTCTATACTTTTTACATGTTCAAACGCACTTAGCATTGGCCTCTCTACAACTTCTGGTGAACCAAGGGCTCGTTCTGGACTTCCCATTGTTTCTATTGTCCTTGGGTACGAAATTCTCCTTTGCTTCCTTGTACTTTGTGGTCATTTACTGTCTTTCCCACTGCACCTCATGCAGGAATTACCTCATACCTATGTAGTCCCCTCTTTTGAAGTTTGGCTTCTCCCGTTCATCTCTTTCTGCTTCACTCTCCACTGTTAACTCTACAATGTATTCAAAGCTCAGGACCAAGTGATCACTAGCGCCGAGGGGCATTTCATGTGTGATATCCCCAATGTCAGAGCTGCTCATGGTGAATACTAGGTCCAGCTTGCTGCTTCATCCTGTTCTCTCTCTCTCTCTCTCTCTCTCTCTCTCTCTCTCTCTCTCTCTCTCTCTCTCTCTCTCTCTCTCTCTCTCTCTCTCTCTCTCTCTCTCTCTCTCTCTCTCTCCCCCTCTCTCTCTGGTAGTGTCCCTAACATGCTGGTGCATGACACTTTTCAGCATAGCCTCCATCATGTTAGCCCTTCATATATCTGGTCCCCCATGTGACTCCAGGTTTTCCCAGTCAGTCTAATTGTGAATGAAATCACCCTATCCATGTGGGCCCTTCTGGCCGCCTCAACTACTGAGTCCACCATTGCTCTGTTGTTTTCATCATACTCTTGTCTTGGCCTCCTGCTATTCTTTGGCAGGGTGTACATCCCTGCTATTATCACCTTGGGATCCCTAGCAGGGTGTACATCCCTGCTATTATCACCTTGGGATCCCTGGCAGGGTGTACATCCCTGCTATTATCACCTTGGGATCCCTGGCAGGGTGTACATCCCTGCTATTATTACCTTGGGATCCCTGGCAGGGTGTACATCCATGCTATTATCACCTTGGGATCCCTGGCAGGGTGTACATCCCTGCTATTATCACCTTGGGATCCCTGGCAGGGTGTACATCCCTGCTATTATCACCTTGGGATCCCTGGCAGGGTGTACATCCCTGCTATTATCACCTTGGATCCCTGGCAGGGTGTACATCCCTGCTATTATCACCTTGGGATCCCTGGCAGGGTGTACATCCATGCTATTATCACCTTGGGATCCCTGGCAGGGTGTACATCCCTGCTATTATCACCTTGGGATCCCTGGCAGGGTGTACATCCCTGCTATTATCACCTTGGGATCCCTGGCAGGGTGTACATCCCTGCTATTATCACCTTGGGATCCCTGGCAGGGTGTACATCCCTGATATTATCACCTTGGGATCCCTGGCAGGGTGTACATCCCTGCTATTATCACCTTGGGATTCCTGGCAGGGTGTACATCCCTGCTATTATCACCTTGGGATCCCTGGCAGGGTGTACATCCCTGCTATTATTACCTTGGGATCCCTGGCAGGGTGTACATCCCTGCTATTATCACCTTGGGATCCCTGGCAGGGTGTACATCCCTGCTATTATTACCTTGGGATCCCTGGCAGGGTGTACATCCCTGCTATTATCACCTTGGGATCCCTGGCAGGGTGTACATCCCTGCTATTATCACCTTGGGATCCCTGGCAGGGTGTACATCCCTGCTATTATCACCTTGGGATCCCTGGCAGGGTGTACATCCCTGCTATTATTACCTTGGGATCCCTGGCAGGGTGTACATCCCTGCTATTATCACCTTGGGATCCCTGGCAGGGTGTACATCCCTGCTATTATTACCTTGGGATCCCTGGCAGGGTGTACATCCCTGCTATTATCACCTTAGGATCCCTGGCAGGGTGTACATCCCTGCTATTATCACCTTGGGATCCCTGGCAGGGTGTACATCCCTGCTATTATCACCTTGGATCCCTGGCAGGGTGTACATCCCTGCTATTATCACCTTGGGATCCCTGGCAGGGTGTACATCCCTGCTATTATCACCTTGGGATCCATGGCAGGGTGTACATCCCTGCTATTATCACCTTGGGACCCCTAGCAGGGTGTACATCCCTGCTATTATCACCTTGGGACCTCCAGTATGAGGTGTTCCTACTAGGTACTTCCTTGCGGATATCGTAATTTTTGGTGACTGACTGATTGCTTTGTTCTCATGTTAGTGAAAATGAAATGTCAAGGATAAAGGAATGTATGAATGTTTTCTGTGGTAGTGAAATATGTAAATGAATTAGTGAGATGGGGCAAATTTCGGCGAGAGTGATTTCACGTTAGTGAAATATTGTAAATTTTTAGGGGAATAGGTGATTTCAGTTAATGAAATGGTATAAAGTTTTCGTGATTGAGATATAATTTTTGGTGACTATGCTCATAGTTTATAGTAAATCTATGAAAATATTGGCTTTTATGGGTATTCTATGAATATTTATTCAAAATATATAGGATTATCTCCTGAGAAGAAAATTTGTGGCATAAATTATGTGTTAAGTGTGGATTAGGCTATGGATATTCTAATGAAAATGTGGAATTTTATGGGAATTCTTTGAAGATTTATTGAAAAAAAAATTAGAATTGTAAGGGTATTTATAAGATTTTATTAATATGAGGTATTTTTTTATGTATATTTATTGAAAATAAGAGGTATTCTATAAAGATTTTATGAATATTCTTTGAAGATTTATTGAAACAATAATGGTTTTAATGGGTATTTTGATGGAGATCTGTTGAATATATAAGATTTTATGGGAATCTATCAGGAATAAATGAAAACTATATTGGTTTTTGAACGTTTCTTTGAAAATTTAATAAAAAAAATAAAATTTTATGGGTATTTCTATTAATATTTATTGAAAATACATAAGATTTTATTGGTATTTCTAAGGATATTTATTGCAAATATAGGATTTTATATATCTTCTATGAATATTTATTGAAAGTGATCATAGGTAATGGATTATATCAGCATAGAACCAGGTGTAGTACGTTATTTGGTGGGATATGAAAGGATGCTCTCGATCCTCGGAGTTTGAGTTAGTTGGCGTTGTGTAGTAGTAGGAGGGTTAGGGGAGTCTTGTAGGAGGGTTAGGGGAGTCTTGTAGGAGGGTTAGGGGAGTCTTGTAGGAGGGTTAGGGGAGTCTTGTAGGAGGGTTAGGGCAGTCTTGTGAGGGTTAGGGGAGTCTTGTAGGAGGGTTAGGGGAGTCTTGTAGGAGGTTAGGGGAGTCTTGTAGGAGAGTTAGGGGAGTCTTGCAGTCCAGGAGTTGGAGTTGGGATTTCATGGTGTTGTGTGGCTCTTGTTTTTGAGGTCCTGTGTAAGTGTATAAGCCTGTATAAATGTGTATAACTGTGTTTATAAGTGTAAGTGTTTGCAAGTATATGAGTGTTTAAGAGTGTATATAAGTAAGTGTATATAAGTGTATGAGAGTGTGTAAATGAAAATAAGTGTATGAGAGTGTGTAAGTGTATATAAGTGTATGAGAGTGTGTAAATGAAAATAAGTGTATGAGAGTGTGTAAGTGTATATAAGTGTATGAGAGTGTGTAAATGAAAATAAGTGTATGAGAGTGTGTAAGTGTATATAAGTGTATGAGAGTGTGTAAAAGTATATAAGTGTATGAGAGTGAGTAAATGTATGTAAGTGTATAAGAGTGTGTAAATGTATATAAGTATATGAAATGTATATAAGTGTGAATAATGAGTATAAATGTATGTAAGTGTTTATGTACTTGGAGGTACCGGGGATTGAACCCGGGACTTCTCACATGCGAAGCGAGCACTCTACCTCTGAGTTACACCCCCACACTTGTATGTGAGTGTAGGCGTGTATAAGCGTATGCGTTTATAGGCGTGTATAAATGTTTATAAGTGTGTGTGTATAAGTGTGTGTGTATGTGCGTGAGTGAATGAGTGTGTGTGTTTACTTACCTATTTGTCGTTGCAGGGGTCGAGTCACAGTTCCTGGTCCCACCTCTTCACTGGTCGCTACTAGGTCACTCTTCCTGCTCCAAGAGCTTTATCAAACATCTTCTTAAAGCTATGTATGGATCCTGCCTCCACTACATCACTTCCCAGACTAGTCTACTTCCTGACAACTCTGTGACTGAAGAAATACTTCCTAACATCCCTGTGATTTATATGAGTCTTCAACTTCCAACTGTGACCCCTTGTTGCTGTGTCCCATCTCAGAAACATCCTATCTCTGTCAACCTTGTCAATTCCTCTCAGTACTTTATATGTCGTTATCATATCCCCCCACCCCTATCTCTCCTCCAGTGTCGTCAGGTCGATTTCCCTTAACCTCTCCTCGTAGGGCATGCCCCCTTAGCTCTGGAACTAGTCGTGTTGCAAACCTTTGCACTTTCTCTAATTTCCTTACATGCTTGGCTAGGTGTGGGATCTAAACTGGTGCTGCATACTCCAATATAGGCCTGACATACACGGTGTACAGGGTCCTGAACGATTTCTTATTGAGCTGTAGAAGTGCTATTCTTAGGTTTGCTAGGCGCCCATATGCTGCAGCAGTTGTTTATGTGCGCCTCAGGAGATGTGCCTAGACTGTATTCCGTCTGCAGTCTTCTTTACCCTTCCCAATCTTCATGACTTTTCACTTGGTGGGGTTGAACTCCAGAAGCCAGTTTCCAGACCAGGCCTGCAGCCTGTCCATAATCCTTTGTAGTTCCGCCTGGTCCTCATCAGATTGAATTCTTCTTATCAACTTCACATCATCTACAAACAGGGACACTTCTGAGTCTATTCCTTCCAGCATGTCGTTCACATACACCAGAAACAGCACCGGTCCTAGGACTGAGCCCTGTGGAACCCCGCTCGTCACAGGCGCCCACTCTGACACCTCGTCACGTACCGTGAGTTGCTGATGTCTTCCCGACAAGTATTCCCTGATCCATTGCAGTGCCTTCTCTGTTATACCTATCTAGTCTTCCAGCTCTTATGGAACTGTGTCAAACGGCTTCTTACAGTCCAAGAAAACGCAAACTACCCACCCCTCTCTCTCTCTCTTGTCTTACTGGTGTCACCCTGTCATTGAACTCCAGTAGGTTTGTGACACAGGATTTCCAGTCCCTGAAGGGGCCCTTATTGGTTAATTTTTTTTTTTTCGTTCGATTTCTTTCATTTTTTTTGTACATAAAGAAGCACCTTTCAATTAGGTTTGTATCAAGTTTCAAAAAGATCGCCCAATAAACAACTGAGAAAAAAAATATTTATCATTTTTTTACCAAACATCACATATAAAAAATTCTAGAGTCGTAGTGGGACTTGTTGAAGCTGTTCTGGCTTCACCTACGCATAAAACAATGCTAATCTGACATACTAATGAAAAGGTTTCTGTAATTTATCCCTATCTTCATACTTAAAAAAAATAAAGTTTGTGTTTTTTACATGTTGGAAAATATCTGACTTTTTACCTCACATAAATCAAAAACTAATTACGATATCTCAAAAAACGTTCCATTAGAAATTAATACAATCTTTATTTTATGTTGTCTGTGAGTTTCATTTCATTCCTATGATTATTAACGGTTCCTGTCCAATATATAGATGAATAACTTACTTCTGAGATAATCCGCGCGGAAGGAAAAAAAAAAAATTCCAGCAGCAAAATAGCATTTTTCTCAGCTTTATCTTGCATTACGAGTGTATATCATAGTTAGCCCTGTTCGTTTTCTTTAATACAAGACCTCTAGAGGGCCAATGGAACCCCCCAGGAACACCCACACTCAGTGATATACTATTATAATTTGGAGGCGGTGCCAGGCGGCGATCATATTATGCCACATATTATTCATTCTGGAGTATTTACTATGTTTATTTGTTATTTATATTGTATATTATGTCATAATAGATCAATTGTGATAGATATAAAAGCCGTAGTATTGATAATAGCGTTATAATGAAGCATATTCCCCGGCTATCCTGAGTCAGGAATTTCTGCTGACGCAATCAAATGTTCTAGAAGGTTGCTGATTGGATGGAAGTCTTCGGATAATCCCCGCCCACTCTGTTATGATGCCAAATCGTCAATTATTATATAAGTAAGAATACTACAAGAAATTAAGGAAAAAAATCGGGAAAAAAAATACGAAAATTCACGAAATGTCAGCCGACCTACTACGGTTGTTGGCGTCACCATGTGTGTTATAAACGCCCATAATTCCTTGTAGGAATGTCGTAGAACAATGATTCTTGTACCATTGCGTAGCCAGAGAGTTACTCTATTTTTCAATATGGTTAACTCAATTTTCAAAATTTTTCGAATATTTTTTCCTCGCGGGCGGCGTACGCGTATAGACCCCCTGAAACCGTGCTGGTTGGTGTTGATAAGCTCATTCTTTTCTAGGTGCTCCACCATTCTTCTCCTGATAACCTTCTCCATGACTTTGCATACTATACATGCTAGTGACATTGGTCTGTAGTTTAGTTCTTCGTGCCTGTCTCCTTTTTTAAAAAAATTGGGACTACATTTGTGGTCTTCCATACCTCAAGTAGTCGCCCTGTTTCGATAGATGTGTTGAAGATTGTTGTTAGAGGCACACAAAGCGCCTCTGTTCCCTCTCTCAGGACCCATGGCTTTTGAGGTATCTAGCTCTCTTAGCAACTATTTCACTTCTTCCTCGGTTGTATGTATTGTGTCCAACACTTGATGGTGTACCCCACCTCTCCATCTTTCCAGTGTTCCTTCTGTCTCCTCTGTGTACTCTTCTTTGAATCTCATGTTGAGCTCCTCACATATTTCTCGGTCGTTTCTTGTGATCTTCCCTCCTTCCTTCCTCAGCCTCATTACCTGGTCCTTGACTGTTGTTTTCCTCCTGATGTGGCTGTACAACAGCTTCGGGTCAGATTTGGGTTTCACTCTTATGTCGTTTTCGTATTGTTGTTGGGCCTCTCTTCTTACCTGTACATATTCATTTCTGGCTCTACGACTGATCTCCTTATTCTCCTGGATCCTTTGCCTTCTATACTTCTTCCATTCTCTAGCACACTTGGTTTTGGCCTCTATGCACCTTTGTGTGAACAAGGGCTCATCCTGGCCTTCTCGTTATTTATGTTACCCTTGGGTACAAACCTCTCCTGGAACTGCATGTGTGTGTGTGTACTCACCTATTTGTACTCACCTATTCGTGGTTGCAGGGGTCGATTCATAGCTCCTGGCCCCGCCTCTTCACTGATCGATACTCGGTCCTCTCTCTCCCTGTTCCTCGAGCTTTATCAAACTTCGTCTAATACTATGTATGGTTCCTGCCTCCACTTTGTCACTGTCCAGACTATTCCACTTCCTGACAACTCTATGACTAAAGCAATACTTCCTAACATTTCTTTGACTCATCTGAATCTTCAACTTCCAATTATGAGCCCTTGTTTTTGTCCTATCTCTGGAACCTCCTGTCTGTCCACCTTATCTGTTCCTCGCAGTATTTTGTATGTCGTTATCATGTCGTCCCTAACCCTCCTGTCCTCCAGTGTCGTCAGGCCGATTTCTCTTAACCTTTCTTCGTAGGACATTTTCCTTAGCTCTTTCCTTGACCAGGTGTGGGTTCCAAACTGGTGCTGCATACTCCAGTATGGGCCTGACGTATAAGTATGTGTAAAAGTGTATTAGGGAGGAGTGGTGTTAGTTGAGTCTGGAGGGAGAGGGAGGGAGATGGAGTATGGGTGATGGGGAGGTTATATGGTAGGGTATAGGAAGGGTGTTAAATCTTGTTCCATGGAAAATGAAAATGTGATGGAGAGGGCGATTAAAATTATGTATGATATGGTAGAGAAGCAGGAGTGTGGTTGCATACTATGGTAGTGGTAAATATGTGTATTTAATACGTAATGCACCACCAGAGTGACTCCCTCTCTATGATGCACTGGTGTGTCTCAGTATTATGATGATTTAAAAGAACGTTGGCATAACATGGGAGTAATAAGGTGCTGCTCGCTAATATAACCCATATTAACGTTGAGGTATAACATCATAGTGTGGCCACGACACAACACACACAGACTCGTGGCCACGACACAACACACACAGACTCGTGGCCACGACACAACACACACAGACTCGTGGCCACGACACAACACACACAGACTCGTGGCCACGACACAACACACACAGACTCGTGGCCACGACACAACACACACAGACTCGTGGCCACGACACAACACACACAGACTCGTGGCCACGACACAACACACACAGACTCGTGGCCACGACACAACACACACAGACTCGTGGCCACGACACAACACACGGACGTTCCTAACAACGCCTTGTGAGTCTGGGTGTAATGTTAACACCTTGCCCAGTGGCTACAATATTTGATATTTTTCAGTATCTATTAATACAATATTGCCGAGTTAAATGTTCTGTCTGTTCACAGCTTCTGAAGCACCTTAAAAATGTTCACGTAGAGTGAGAAGATATTCTTTGCAACACACATTAGACCAGTGATTAATCACCTTATTTAACACAATTAAATTTATCCCTCAACGATGATTCTGGATTATTATAATCTTCATCACGTTCTTCTGGAGTATCTCTGTCGATAGGTGCTGCCTCCAATTTTTGTCTATATATTAAGTGAGAAGATGTTAAACTTGAAGTCTTTTAGATGTTGGGCTATCAACTAAGTCAGTCAGGAGCGGAGGAAACTAATCAGATGCAACACTCAGAAATTACTCTTGAAAAGCAGCATTTAAATGTTTTAATTTTTGTCCAAAAAACAGTAAATTAGAACCTACACTGGCAGAAATCAGTCCAAACTTGTTTCTAACTAAGACTGACTATCTATTAAGAATGTACAATAAATAACGTTTATGTAACCTTAGTGTATATAACATACAATTTTTTAGTAAGTCTTGAGGAACACAGATGTTACAAGCACAATAGAATATTAAGCTGATTTAATGTAAGATAGAAAAATAAAGTCAAACACTGACTTATTTCTGATCGGAAGAGACGTTCTACAGATATTTCACTGAAACCATTTTAATAAAGTTTTCTCATTATTTTAGACACAAAATGGTCAAATATGCCCCTACACACTTGAATTTCATTCTCTAATATCGGTGAATTGGGAGGCACCTATTTTGGAGGTTAGAATTGAGCACAATTGCGAGACGGTAATACTGGGAGAATTCAATATATATTATCGAGAGCAAAATAACGGGTAGAAGCAAATTGTAGGAATAAATAGTTACACTTAACTAATTAATGGACCAACCCGGATCACACACAGTTCTCAGCCATCATAGTCGACAACATACTATGTAACATCTCTGATAACATTAGCCAGTCAGGCGTCATTATTATTATCAAGGATGGCAGTGAACATTGTTTTGAATGTTTCCCATGCATCATTTACGTCCGTGCAACTTGTCATCACTATCCAATCACAACTGTGTAACACATTTACCAGTGTTTCTAGTTGACTTCAGATATTAATTCCAAAGGGTGAGGAACAGAGTGCAGAGGCTTATAAAAGAAGCAAAAGCAAAAATCGAAGAATACAATAATAACCACAAAAAGCTCTGGCTATGAAACAACTAAAGTGGTCTATTGTCTGTGTGTATACAGGGGCCGAGTCATAGCTCCTGGTTCCGCCTCTTCAGTGATCGCTACTAGGTCCTCTCCCTGCTCCATGAGCTTTATCAAACTGCGTCTTAAAACTGTAAGGTTCCTGCCTCCACTACGTCACTTTCTAGGCTATTCCACATCCTGACAACTCTATGACTAAAGAAATACTTCCTGAGATCCCTTTGACTCATTAAAGTCTTCATCTTCCAATTATGACCCCCTTGTTTGTGTCCCATTTCTGGAACATCCTGTCTATGTCCACCTTGTCAATTCCTCGCAGTATTTTGTATGGTATGTCGTTATCATGTCTCCCCTAACCCTCCTGTCCTCCAGTGTCGTTAGGCCGATTTCACTTAACCTTTCTTCGTACAGCTCTTGAACTAGTCTTGTTGCAATCACTTTCTCTAATTTCTTGATGTGCTTGACCAAGTGTGGATTCCAAACTGGTGCTGTATACTCCAGTATGGGTCTGACGTACATGGTGTGTGCGTGTGTGTGTGTGTTATTAATTACGAGAAAAATTTGCGACCACTGTCAGTGGTTCGTCTTTAGGGTCCCTCCCTCCCACTCTCTACCATCTTGAGGCTTCCCTCAGGTCCATGTGTCCAGGAGTCCACCTGTGTCCCCTCAGGTATTCTATATGTCCCACTTTTCCAATGTACCCTCCCCCTCTCTTTCTACTTACCTTTCGGATCATGTTTCCTGGTCTCCATCCATTCCCTCCCGGATTTCAACCCTTCCACACTCCCACTTTCACTATTTAACGATTTTCCTTATTTCGTTTCTCCAGAAGTCCATCTGTGTCCCCTCAGATAAACCCCCTTAATCTCTTCCCCAGGTCCTGCATTTTGTTGCTTCCCAGGTCAATGGTTCCCCACTTTCCCTTCCAGTGACCT
The DNA here is from genome assembly GCA_009830355.1 of Cherax destructor. NCBI lineage: Eukaryota > Metazoa > Arthropoda > Malacostraca > Decapoda > Parastacidae > Cherax > Cherax destructor. The sequence continues at coordinate 21,643 of WNWK01019023.1, read as the reverse complement.
TGCTGGGTGGAAACTTGGTCTTGTCAGGAGTGGCCATAGTAAGGTGTTGTCATAGTGAGGTGTGATCATAGTGAGGTGTGTATGTGTTTGGTGCTTTCCCTAGTTCCGTGTCTCCAGGAGTCCATCTGTGTCCCTTCAGATGAACTACCTTCCTCACTTACCCAGGTGTATTCATAGTCAGGTGAGGTCATAAAAAGGTGTGGTCATAGTCAGGTGAGGTCATAGTTAGGTAAGGTCATAGTCAGGCGTTGTCTTTGTCAGGTGTGATCATAGGTCATAGTTAGGTGAGGTCATGGTTAGTTGAGGTCATAATCAGGTGTGGTCATAGTCATGTGTGTGTGTGAGTGCGCGCGTGTGTTTGCTTCCCCTAGTTCCATGTCTCCAGAAGTACCTTCCTCACTTCCCCAGGTTCAGCGGTTGTTGGCCCCTCCCTAGTGACCTTGTTGGATGGCAACTTGGTCTTGTCTAGCTGGTCTACTGCCGAGACTGTCCAGGTGGGTGGAATTACAGGAGGGGGACACACAGAAAACTGCGACCTGTAATTACACCCACCAAGACAGCCACGAACAGTAGACCAGCTAGACGAGACTAAGCTGCCACCCAACCGGCCACCAAGGTGAGGTTACTCAGTGAAAATTTCAGAGTTGCATTTGTGTTTCATATGTTGAAATTCACTTATTGTTTCATTCATGCAGCTCTATACAAACACACACAAACACACAAACACACACACACAGAGCTGGTAGACCTAGTTCATTTCTCTTATACTGCAATTTTATTTACTGTTCCAGTATATTAATGCATTGTTTTTCGGCTATTGCTTTTCTGCCACTTTTGTGGAATGGGGCTACATCCGTTGTATTTAATGACTGAGATAATTCCCGTGTCTAGGCTCCCTCTCCATAAGCTCCACATACTCCCATGCTAAGCGGACTTTCTTCTCTCCCGTGGAGCCTCCTGTCCTTTGCAATCCCAATTTCCAATCTACAAAAATCTTAAGAACCTCCTCTTGTTATCTCCAATACTTTGGCGAAACTGGCCGCTTCCTTTCTAAGGGAATTATAAACCAAAGAAGATGTGTTCGGCTTGCCGACACCAACAATACTTTATTCTGTTAATTAAGTCAGAAATCACAGTCGTCCCATTAATTGGTCCTCCGCTTAAACTATCTACGCTTCTTCTAACCTTCAAAGACGCCGTCTTGTTGAATCAGTCCTCATATACAAGTTTCTTAGCATAACTTTTAGTCTTGGAATTGCTTTTGTAGATTCCTGTCTTTCTCAATACATTATTAAATGTTCTTTTCTTCAGAACACTTGTGAACAGAACACTCCTTTCCTCTTGATCTTGTGTTGTGATCTGTGATGAACATAAGTTAGCATATACTGTACCATGAATTGTCTGGACACTATGGTGATATGTCTAGGTGGATTGCCGTTTAAATGACCATAGTACAGTTCACATTAATTTAAATTTAAAACTTCATGAACGTTAACTAAAATATTTTTCAGTTATTAAAACGTGCAACATTTAAATGTTGCATTGATTCATCATAAAACAGTTTAAAATCGTACAGAAACTTCAATCTTAAGTTATGGAAGAAGCAGTTATGAAAAAGGTTCCAGAAATATTGTTTTAGTGAGTATTAGTGTTAAGAGCTCCAGGAGAAAGTTGTGAGTACAAGTATTGTAAAGTTTAACAACAGTTATGATAACACAAATAATTACTATCAATAAGTAATTACACAAACAATACGAAAAATAAGAATGAATTAGGAAGCTAGACAGCCACACTGTGAGATCTTTTTACGAGAATATGATGAATGAAATTAAATTAATAAACATATATTTAAAACAATAAGTTAGTTAGTTCAGACTCTCAGGTAAGGACCCACCAGGGGCGAGGGGGAAGTGGGGACAGAAGAAGAATAGCCGGTGAGAGGAAGAACTTAAGTAGAAGAGAAAGAGTCAGGACTAAACCCAACAGTCTAACTACTTGGATATTATATAGTTAAAACAATAACCATATTAATGTTTATTATATTTCCTGCTTTATTAATCTAGACTTTCCTTTTTTTATCATTTAAATGTGAGATCTTTTGTGCCAAGTGTTGTTCAGTCTTTGATATATATTCACATAGGAGAGCTTTTATGTGGCATTATTTCCATGAAGAATATATGTTGTTTACACACTTTGTACAACAAAATGTTGTTTATTTGTGTGTTGCAGGTTTTGATGGAGAGAAAAGTTTCTCAAGTTACACCAGTCAACACAAGATATTTTCCTTGTTGATTCACTCACAAACTGTTTTAAAAGTCTCAAGATTTCAAGTGAAACATTTCACATAATTTGAGTGAAATTTCAATCACAAACTATGATTACATTTTTGTCATGAAGTTTCTGTTAGTTGCTTTCAAAGTTTGTTAGTTTGCACAGTGCACCTTAGAGCAAAGTTTGTTAGTATGCACGGTGCACCTTAGAGCAAAGTTTGTTAGTGTACACAGTGCACCTCAGAGCAAAGTTTGTTAGTGTGCACAGTGCACCTTAGAGCAAAGTTTGTTAGTGTGCACAGTGCACCTTAGAGCAAAGTTTGTTAGTGTGCACAATGCACCTTAGAGCAAATTTTTTTAGTGTGCACAGTGCACCTTAGAGCAAAGTTTGTTAGTGTGCACAGTGCACCTTAGAGCAAAGTTTTTTAGTGTGCACAGTGCACCTCAGAGCAGCTTTTTCATGTTCATGAAATAACCAAAGTGATTGTGTTCAGCTTCAGACTTTATACCGTCGATGCTGTAGTTTTTCTAACAAATAACTACCCACTTTCTGTTTTCATCAGTAAATTTAGTTAATAATACAACTATACGCGGCATATTCCTAGACATGTTTCAGACATGTTCAAACATGTTCCAGACATTTTCCTAAATATTTCAATTTAGTCATATTGTTAAATGCTCCAAACTTCAGAACACCCGTGACTTAACCTGATTCCTTCCCCTTTTATCTCTTCCCCCTTCTCATCTTTCTCCTCTGGGTTTTCTTTTCTTTCTTTTCTTTTGCCTTGTATTTGTCCTTCTTTATTTTATTTTCCTTTTTCCCCCTCTGTGTTCTTGCCCTAACCCATGCGGGCCGCCAGCTTCATTGCAGTGCCTACTACTACCACTACCACTACTACCTCCATTATTACCCCTCCACCACTTTCTTGTGCCCTTCCCTGTCTGCTGCCTATAAATACCCTTCTTCCTGTCCTGTGTGTTAGTGTGACTTTGTAAATGGTCCAAGTCGGACCGAAACGTCGTCGTAAGCTCCTCTCTTTTTATATGTGCGGGTTGTGTGTGTATTGTTCCAGTCACGGTATTGTGCCTTTTTTTGTTATTTATTTCAATTTATATCGGGCTTCATTTATTGAATTAATATTTTTCCTGAACTTTCATTAAGTGGAGAATGTGTTAGTAACAAGCTGTTATTGAACTTTATAAAATAGAATGTTTAAATTATAAGCTATACATTACTATGGCATTGTCGTCAGCAAATATCATGACTTTTATTACTGCTGACAATATGAAACTTCTGTAAAAATAGTGAACAATAAAATATTTCAGATGACGTATAATTCAAGAATGTGATATTGTGTTGCTGATGTCTAGTAAAAATATCTTAAGGCAGTTTAATTTATGGATATATAATAACTGACAATAAGGTAAAAACAGCACGCAAAAAAAATGAGAAAAACAATGATAGAAGGCGAGGTGGTGAGGCTGCGTCATCGATCACCACAGACAGTCGGGTCAGCTGGTCAAGTCTACCCGAGGTACACTTCACTATTTTATATATGTTACTTGTTATGTGCATTTATATTATTATTTCTATGATTATTTACCTTTGTATACATAAGTTATCTATAACACATTTATACAGAAACAAATATTATATACAAATACTGGAGAAAGATAGAACATGACTTAATTTGCTACATAAGAATGTACAGCTTGTATCATCGACCCAACAAGTTTATTTGTCAACAATATCATGTCTACCAGAGGAGTTTACCCCTGTGGTTTAGCGCTTCTATTTGATTATAATAATAATAATACCAGAGGAGTAAAGTTTTCACGGGATAAACAAGAGTACTTTATATTTTATATTTTGTTTTATGTATTGTGTTATCTATTCATGACTAACTTTTCATATGTTTATTATTTGTTCATATGTATGTATCTGTTCACGATTGTGTTATCTGCCCAAGTGTGTTACCTGTTCATGTGTGTGTGTGTTAGTTAGTTAGTTACCATTTTGTCCTAGGCACATGTCGATTAGACACTAGGCCTGTTGTATGTGTGTGTGTGTGTGTATGTGTGTGTGTAAGGAAACACTTCGAAATGTTTCCGCTCCGCCGGAAATTGAACCCGGGCACTCCTTGCGTGTGTGTGTGTGTGTGTGGGTGTGTGTTACCTGTGTGTGTGTACTCACCTATTTGTACTCACCTATTTGTGGTTACAGGGGTCGAGTCATAGCTCCTGGCCCCGCCTCTTCACTGATTGCTACTAGGTCCTCTCTCTCCTTGCTCCATGAGCTTTATCAATCCTCATCTTAAAACTATGTATGGTTCCTGCCTCCACTACGTCACTTTCTAGGCTATTCCACTTCCTGGCAACTCTATGACTGAAGAAATACTTCCTAACATCTCTTTGACTCATAGGAGTCTTCAACTTCCAATTGTGACCCCTTATTTCTGTGTCCCCTCTCTGGAACATCTTGTCTCTGTCCACCTTATCTATTCCTCGCAGTATTTTATATGTCGTTATCATGTCTCCCCTAACCCTCCTGTTCTCTAGTGTCGTCAGGCCGATTTCCCTTAACCTTTCTTCGTAGGACAATCCCCGTAGCTCTGGGACTAGTCTTGTTGCAAACCTTTGCACTTTCTCTAGTTTCTTGATGTGCTTGACCAGGTGTGGCTTCCAAACTGGTGCTGCATACTCCAGTATTGGCCTGACGTATATGGTGTACAGAGTCTTGAACGATTCCTTAGTGAGGTATTGGAACGCTATTCTTAGGTTTGCCAGCCGCCCGTATGCTACAACAGTTATCTGATTAATGTGTGCCTCAGGAGATGTGCTCGGTATTATACTCACCCCAAGATCTTTTTCCTTGAGTGAGGTATGCAGTCTTTGGCCACCAAGACTATACTTTGTCTGCAGTCTTCTTTGCCCTTCCCCGATCTTCATGACTTTGCATTTGGCAGGGTTAAATTCAAGGAGCCAGTTACTGGACCAGGCTTGTAGCCTGTCCAGGTCTCTTTGTAGTCCTGCCTGATCCTCGACTGATTTAATTCTTCTCATTAACTTCACATCATCTGCAAACAGGGACACTTCTGAGTCTATCCCTTCCGTTATGTCATTTACATATACCAAAAACAGTATCGGTCCCAGGACTGACCCTTGTGGAACCCCACTCGTCACAGATGCCCACTCTGACACCTCGTCACGTACCATGACTCGTTGTTGCCTCCCTGTCAGATATTCTCTGATCAACTGCAGTGCCTTTCCTGTTACGTGTGCCTGATCCTCTAGCTTTTGCATTAACCTCTTGTGAGGAACTGTGTCGAACGCCTTCTTGCAGTCCAAGAAAATGCAGTCTATCCACCCCTCTCTCTCTCGTGTCTTACTTCTGTTACCTTGTCATAAAACTCCAGTAGGTTTGTGACACATGATTTTCCTTCCCTGAAACCGTGCTTGTTGTCGTTTATAAGCTTGTGTCTTTCTAGGTGCTCCACCACTCTCCTCCTGATGATCTTCTCCATGACTTTGCATACTATACACATCAGTGACACAGGTCTGTAATTTAATGCCTCATGTCTGTCTACTTTCTTAAAAATTGGGACTACATTTGCCATCTTCCACACCTCAGGTAGTTGCCCAGTTTCAATGGATGTGTTGAAGAATTTTGTTAGTGGCACACTCAACATCTCTGCTCCCTCTCTAAGAACCCACGGAGAAATGTTGTCAGGTTCCACCGCTTTTGAGGTATCGAGTTCACATAGCAGCTTCTTCACTTCTTCCTCGGTTGTGTGTATTTCATCCATCACTTGTTGGTATACCTCCCTATTCTGAATTCCTGGAGTCCTTCCTGTCTCCTCTGTAAAGACTTCTTTAAATCTCATGTTGAGCTCCTCACATACCTATTGGTCGTTTCTTGTGAACTCCCCACCTTCCTTCCTCAGTCTGATTACCTGGTCCTTGACTGTTGTTTTCCTCCTGATGTGGCTATACACAGCTTCGGGTCAGACTTGACTTTTGATGCTATATAATTTTCGTATTGTCGCTGAGCCTCCCTTCTTACCTGTGCATATTTGTTTCTTGCTCTTCTGCTAATCTCTTTATTTTCCTGAGTCCTTTGTCTTCTGTACTTTTTCCATTCTCTAGTGCACTTAGTTTTTGCCTCCCTACACCTTTGGGTGAACCAAGGACTCGTTCTGGTCTTCCCATTACTTCTGTTTCCCTTGTGGACAAACCTCTCATCTGCCTCTTCGCATTTGGTTGTCACATATTCCATCATTTCTTTTACTGGTTTTCCTGCCAATTCTCTCTCTTACTGAACGTCTTGTAGGAAGTTCCTCATGCTTGTGTAGTCCCCCCTTTTGTAGTTTCGTTTCTTCCTTCCTATTCCTGCTCCCCTCTCCACTTGTAGCTCAACTATATAATCAAAACACAGAACCAAATGATCACTAGCTCCAAGGGGCCTTTCATACGTGATATCCTCGATGTTCGAACTACTCAAGGTGAATACTAGGTCCAGTCTTGCTGGATCATCCTCACCTCTCTCTCTGGTAGTGTCTCTAACATGTTGATGCATAAGGTTTTCCAGTACCACAACCATCATCTTGGCTCTCCATGATTCAGGACCACCGTGGGGCTCCAGGTTTTCCCAGTCAATCTCTTTGTGATTGAAATCACCCATAACTAGCAACTTTGCTCTCCCTGGCCACCTCGACTAGTGTGTCTACCATTGCTCTGTTGCTTTCGTCGTATTCTTCTCTTGGCCTCCTGCAGTTCTGTGGTGGGTTGTACATTACAGCAATTTCCACCTTATGGCCCTCAGACTGGATTGTTCCTACTATGTAGTCCCTTTCGCCCATTCCATCCATTCCTTCCACTTCCTCAAATCCCCACCAGTTCTTAATGAACAGTGCAACTCCTCCTCCCCCTCTGCTCTCTCTATCTTTCTTGAGGATTTGATATCCAGGTGGAAATATTGCATCTCTTATCATCCTGGTGAGTTTCGTTTCTGTGAGTGCTATTATGTCTGGGGATGTTTCCTTTATTCTTTCATGCCACTCCTCACATTTATTTGTTATACCATCTGCATTTGTATACCAAACCTTAAACTTCTTTTCTTAAACCGTAGTCAGGGGGGTACGTTGGGGTTGGGAAAGTGGGAGAGCTGATGAGGAACTACGGGTGGTTGGTGTGAAGGTGGAGTTTGTAATGAGGTGGGTGGAAGCATTGGGTGTGGCATGTGTGTGTGTGTGCTTGTGTTTGTATGTGTTACCTTTCATTATGTATGTGTGTGAGTGTGTGTTGTCTATGTGTGTGTGTGTGTTACCTGTCTATATATGTGTGTGTGTGTGTTACCTGTCTATATGTGTGTGTGTGTTACCTGTCTATGTGTGTGTGTGTGTTACCTGTCTATGTGTGTGTGTGTGTGTGTGTGTGTGTTAACTATCTCTGTATGTGTGTGTGTGTGTGTTACTTGTCTATATATGTGTGTACTCACCTAGTTGTTGTACTCACCTAGATGTGGTTGCAGGGGTCGAGTCATAGCTCCTGGCCCCGTCTCTTCACTGGCCGCTACTGGGTCACTCTCTCTGCGCCATGAGCTTTATCATACCTCTGCTTAAAGCTATGTATGGAACCTGCCTCCACTACATCGCTTCCCAAACTATTCCACTTCCCGACCACTCTGTGACTGAAGAAATACTTCCTAACATCCCTGTGATTCATCTGAGTCTTCAACTTCCAACTGTGTCCCCTTGTTGCTGTGTCCCATCTTTGGAACATTCTGTCTCTATCAACCTTGTCAATTCCTCTCAGTATCTTATATGTCGTTATCATGTTCCATACACAGCTTTAAGAAGAGGTATGATAAAGCTCATGGCGCAGGGAGAGTGACCCAGTAGCGGCCAGTGAAGAGGCGGGGCCAGGAGCTATGTCTCGACCCCTGCAACCACAACTAGGTGAGAACTAGGTGAGTACAGGAGCTATGTCTCGACTCCTGCAACAGCAACAACTAGGTGAGTACAAACACACACACATTTAGTGACATACACAACAGTGTTTGACACTCATTCATACATTCCATAATACACAACTCGCGCTCTTATCACTCTAAGATGTATTTAAATACCTATACACACGGATACACACATATCTTTAAATTCATTGCCATGAACATACATACATTATTTACTTTCTTACCAGCTTACTGTACTTACTTTCTTAAAGGTTCGTCAGTCTCAAGAAAAGTTTGAATTGTTTCTGGCTGTGTTGGTCCCTGGAAAAAAATGAAATACAAATATTATTATTATTGTCACAAGGAATTATTCTACAACCTTAAAACTTGACTAACATTTCTTGACAAACTTGCGCTGATTGGGGCAACTTTTGACACTTTCTCTGAACTGCTTTTAAGATTTATCATCGCTGAAGTACCTACTTCCTCTCAGTGCCGAGGGACTGATAACCTCAAACCTATTCACGCCATCTACTGTCTGTAGTAATTATTCTTTGTATTAGATTGATGAAGTCACTAGTTGGCAAAAGTGTCCATTATGAAGTAAGCGAAATGTTCCACATGTGTCTTAATCAATGTAATTATTGATAATGTATACCATTAATATAATATCACAACTAGACACTAAACAAACCTATCAGCACGACACACTAGAATAAAATTATGATAAGTGCACAATATATAATACCACTACAAAACCAATAAAACTGTCACCCCTACACAACCAATAAAAGTGTCACCACTACACAACCAATAAAACTGTCACCACTACACAACCAATAAAACTGTCACCACTACACAACCAATAAAACTTTCACCACTACAGAACCAATAAAACTGTCCCCACTACACAACCAATAAAACTGTCTCCACTACACAACCAATAAAACTGTCACCACTACACAACCAATAAAACTGTCCCCACTACACAACCAATAAAACTGTCACCACAACACAACCAATAAAACTGTCACCCCTACACAACCAATAAAACTGTCACCACTACACAACCAATAAAACTGTCACCACTACACAACCAATAAAACTGTCACCACTACACAACCAATAAAACTACACACTACACACTGCATATTAAAGCATATTACTGTGATACTGTATACTACTGTGATACTGTATACTACTGTGATACTGTCTTGGTCTTATGTTAGAAAAGGTGCAATTGTAGTTGGTGATAGTGTTATGCAGACCATCTGTTATTTATCTTCAAGAGACACTTCAACCCAACTTCACTGGACCCTTCCTCATTATCTTTGAGAGATTATCAGCTGTCTGCTACGGTATATGACCTCTGATATAGAAGAAGTCTCAGATACTCTAAGATCTGAGAGCACTGGTATTAAACATTGTGACCTGGTTATGTCAGAACACTTTGTGTACGGTCAGTGTAAAACATCTGTGATGCAACGATGGTAGACTCATGCTGATATCATCAACTTAGGTGTACCTTGTATACCTCCCAAACCTGACTGTTCTACATGTACGTTCTGTTACTGTATTTTTCTTGTGTTAGCTGTTCATATGTGTTATTACACTGTATTATGTGTTACTATCCTGTTTTTGCATGTTACTGTACTGTTGTGCCTTTTTTATGCTCCTGTATCGCTTTGTGTTATTCTACACTTCTATACTTACTAGACTTACTCCTCTATACTTACCTCCCTTTACAATACAAATAAAAATAAAGGAAACAATAAACTAAATTTAATGTTCGAGGAAGTGGATTGGTAAGCCAGGAAAAGTCTCGGTCAGATGACCAAAAGCTCCAGTGGCGGGTCTTAATATGACAAAGACCCGTGTCAGGAAAAACTTGTCCTGTTTCATTTGACAGAAAAACGTTTGCAGCTCTAGCAACATAAGTCATGTTTTAGCAACAAAGAACTCCTTGTTAAATCTCTCTCTCTTTCTCTACACACACACACACACACACACACACACACAACAGAAACACACACACACACACACACACACACACACACACACACACACACACACACACACACACACACACACACACACACACACACAATATATATATATATATATATATATATATATATATATATATATATATATATATATATATATATATATATATATATATATATAACATAATATGGTACAAAAGATTTGAGAGATACATTGTTGATATAAAGATGGCATATACAGTACACGAGGTGAGAGATACATGTCTAGTACATATTGTTACATCTTTGTCACTGATTATAATGCGAAAATCTCATCCAGCTCTTCCGAGCTGGTGCGCGTGCCAGAATACAGCATGCATTACCCCTCTGAACAGCAGCGCTGAGTCGCTGGAACAGAAAACTAGCTGCCCTGGGATCCCTAGTTACCCTGTTGAGTCTTTTGCCCAGCTCCTTGAGGAACTTAGATGCACTCTTTCCCCATGAGCCAAGGGTCTCTGAGCCTATGGGAACAAACATATAATGATGGGCAAGTTCTCCATATTTCTCGACTTCTGGGACTCCTGAAGGTGGCAGCAGCCCTCCTTCCTCCCTGGTGTACTGGAGATAGGTATCAGCCAAGGTAGATGCACATGTGTAGTCCACACCACCTGCTTGCCGTCTGTCCAGGCTTGAAGGGTGATACCATCTGGACGCTTTTGGTTGCCATCAGATCTGCATAGTTGGGGTGGTTCCCTTACTGCTGGGCATCCGGCTGTTGTGAGGCTCCTCATAATATATATATATATATATATATATATATATATATATATATATATATATATATATATATATATATATATATATATATATATATATATATATATAGTAAGTTTGGGGTGCCAGGTGTAAATGATAATGGGAGCTCTTTGATTGAACTTTGTATAGAAAGGGGTTTAGTTATAGGTAATACATATTTTAAGAAAAAGAGGATAAATAAGTATACAAGATATGATGTAGGGCGTAATGACAGTAGTTTGTTGGACTATGTATTGGTAGATAAAAGACTATATGAGATCACTTTTTAGTTATAGCTACAGTGGGAGTAAAAGGTAGATGGGATACAAGGAAAATAGAAGCAGTAAGTAAGAGAGAGGTGAAGGTTTATAAACTAAAAGAGGAGGCAGTTAGGGTAAGATATAAACAACTATTGGAGGATAGATGGGTTAGTGAGAGTGTAGGCAATGGGATCGAAGATGTATGGGATAGATTTAAAAATGTAATGTTAGAGTGTTCAGCAGAAGTTTGTGGTTACAGACGAGTGGGTGCGGGAGGGAAGAAGAGCGATTGGTGGAATAATGATGTAAAGAGAGTAGTAAGGGAGAAAAAGTTAGCATATGAGAGGTTTTTACAAAGTAGAAGTGATGCAAGGAGGGAACAGTATATGGAGAGAAAAATAGAGGTTAAGAGAGAGGTGAAGCAATGTAAAAAGAGAGCAAATGAGAGAATGGGTGAGATGTTATCAACAAATTTTGTTGAAAATAAGAAAACATTTTGGAGTGAGATTAATAAGTTGAGGAAGCCTAGGGAACAAATGGATTTGACAGTTAAAAATAGGAGAGGAGAGTTATAAAATGGAGAGTTAGAGGTATCGGGAAGATGGAGGGAATATTTTGAGGAGTTGTTAAATGTTGATGAAGACAGGGAAACTGTGATTTCGTGTATAGGGCAAGGAGGAATAACATCTTGTAGGAGTGTGGAAGAGCCAGTTGTGAGGCAGTGGGTAGAATGAAAGGGGGTAAGGCAGCTGGGATTGATGGGATAAAGATAGAAATGTTAAAAGCAGGTGGGGATATAGTTTTGGAGTGGTTGGTGCTATTATTTAATAAATGTATGGAAGAGGGTAAGGTACCTAGGGATTGGCAGAGAGCATGTATTGTTCCTTTGTATAAAGGCAAAGGGGACAAAAGAGAGTACAAAAATTATAGGGGAATAAGTCTGTTGAGTGTATCTGGTAAAGTGTATGGTAGAGTTAATATTGAAAGAATTAAGAGTAAGACAGAAAACAGGATAGCAGATGAACAAGGGGGCTTTAATAAAGGTAGGGAGTGTGTAGACCAAGTGTTTACAGTGAAACATATAGGTGAACAGTATTTGGATAAGGGTAAAGAGGTTTTTGTGGCCTTTATGGATTTGGAAAAGGCGTATGATAGGGTGGATAGGGGGGCAATGTGGCAGATGTTGCAGGTGTATGGAATAGGAGGTAGGTTTCTGAAAGCAGTGAAGAGTTTTTATGAGGATATTAGGCTAGGTTAGAGTGTGTAGGAGGAGGGGACTATTTCCCAGAAAAGTGGGCCTTGACAAGGATGTGTGATGTCACCGTGGTTGTTCAATATATTTATAGATGGGGTTGTAAGAGAAGTGAATGAGGTCTTGGCAAGAGGTGTGGGGTTAAAGATAAAAATCAAATACAAAGTGGGAGTTGTCACAGTTGCTTTTGCTGATGACACTGTGATTTTGGAGATTCTGAAGAGAACTCCTTGTTAAACTCTCTCTCTTTCTCTACACACACACACACACACACACACACACACAGAACACACACACACACAACACACACACACACACACACACACACACACACACACACACACACATATATATATTATTACATAATATGGTACAAAAGATTTGAGATACATTGTTGATATAAAGATGGCATATACAGTACACGAGGTGAGAGATACATGTCTAGTACATATTGTTACATGTTTGTCACTGATTATAATGCGAAAATCTCATCCAGCTCTTCCGAGCTGGGGCGTGTGCCCAGAATACAGCATGCATTACCCCTCTGAACAGCAACGCTGAGTCGCTGGAATAGAAAACTAGCTGCCCTGGGATCCCTAGTTACCCTGTTGAGTCTTTTGCCCAGCCCCTTGAGGAACTTAGATGCACTCTTTCCCCATGAGCCAAGGGTCTCTGAGCCTATGGGAACAAACATATAATGATGGGCAAGTTCTCCATATTTTCTCGACTTCTGGGACTCCCTGAAGGTGGCAGCTGCCCCTCCTTCCTCCCTGGTATATTGGAGATAGGTATCAGCCAAGTAGATGCACATGTGTAGTCCCACACCACCTGCTTGCCGTCTGTCCAGGCTTGAAGGGTGATACCATCTGAACGCTTTTGGCTGCCATCAGATCTGCATAGTTGGGGTGGTTTCCTTACTGCTGGGCATCCGGCTGTTGTGAGGCTCCTCTTGATAATGTTATTAACCTCTTCATGTCTTGCAATCTTTCCCTCGGATTTGACACACAAGACCATGGTACCCGAATCGGTCTGCTGCTTCACTGCCACAAATACACCTGTGTTCGGCGAGAATAGGGGCGGCAAGTCGAAGGGCAACACCAATGCGGATGGTCTGTGGGTCGAGGCGTGTGCCAAGGCTGGAGTTGGGAACAGCCAAAAGAAAGTCCCCTGCATGAGGAGCTCTCACTGCAAGGAGGCGGGCTCTATCCTTCCCTGACACACTCTGAAGCATTGCTGAGGCTATATTCTCTACTATTGGGCCATCCCAGTGCGACTGTTTGTAGTTGTTGGGGGTAGCAGGCCTGGTTTCAGAGCCTGTTAGGTTATCCTAGATCCTGGCTCCATCAACGAACTTTTGGTCATGGATTCCAATCGTGTCCCTAAGATGTTCAGGGAGAATTGCTGCTACCAGCCCTCTGGATGCAATGCATCCTCTGCTTCCCAGAGGTGCTCCAAGCAAGACACTATTAGTAGGGGCAATGACTGTTGCTCCTGGTAGTTTTGATAACACTGCATCTATCACTTGTTGATTGACTGATATGATTTCACATTTGGATGGATTGAGGATGAGACCCATTTCCTGTCCCCGTGTCATCACCTGGGTAAGATCATCTACAAGGGACTCCTTTGTACCTGCTAGTGTGCCATCATCCAGGAACCAGATGTTTAGCTCACTGGTAAGTCTGACTGTGATTTCCCTAACTGCTATACAGAAGAGAAATGGTGCGAGAGGGTCCCCTTGCTGGACACCCTCTGATGATGTGATTTCATGCTCTCCAAACAGGAGCATTTATTCCTTGCTATATCCAGCTGAAAAAAAAGGGAAGAGACCTGGAAAATGTTATTGTACAGCTGCTAATACTACGTCCCTTTTCAGGAGATTAAATGCATTCTTGAAATCTAATTTAACCACTGCATTGTCCTCAGGCAGGTTGTCGATATACGCCCTTGTTGCATGAACCGCTGCTTCACTTCCTTGAGAGACCCCAAAGCCAAGCTGGTTTGGTTGAAGCATGATGGCTGCCTCTGCGCGAATACTTCTGACAGCAGCTTTAGAAATGAGGCGGCGAAACGTGTTGCCCACTGCGATTGGCCTAATTCCTCCATCCTTCTTTTTAAGGGCACAAAGTGATGCTCCAAAAAAGAAAGGTTTAATCTCGTCAGGAATCAGACCAGCCAAGGAATTGTTGACGAACCTTGTGATCTCTGACAGCAGTGTCTCTGCAATCTCCCCGATAACTGGATTAACCATTTCCTTTAAATGTTGTGGCCTTATTCCAGTGTAACCCCCAGCAGAGCCTGACGGGAATGACATTATTGCTTTGTAAATGTCCGAGTCTTGCACAATCAGTGGTTCCACAGTAAGGACAGAGGTGTTGGAACTGTTGGTACCCCTGGTTTACCTTGCAGGGTGCTTTCCTCTAATTGCTTCAGCAGTGTCAGCATCCCTGGAGGCAACTGTATCTTCACTGGTGATAATTCTGATTGCTCCCACTGGACTCTGATTTTTTCGCTGTCAGTGGAGTGAGTGGGGGTTCTGCCTCTCCCATTTTTGTGTTGATGGGGAAGGTGAATGAGGTTATCAGCTCTAGGAAAGTCTCTTAAGGATTTAATGATCATTGAGGCTAGCCTCTTTCCCCTTCTTTCCGGCACAGCTAAGCAAATATTGCCAAAAAGTAGCAAGTTGTGCCATGCCTTGATGGTTGGTGGAACATTTAGGATAGCAGAACCATCGTTTACTTTTATTAAGAGGTCTGTAAGTTTCCCAGCTGCGTGTGGACAGGCTGCTTTGGGAATATGTGTGAGTGTCCTGATACCTGTTGCTTTAATTGCTTCCAGGATATTATCTGATGAGATGAGATCTGTTGGAGTGGGTTCAGGTGCCTGAAGTGGCTCTGGGTCATCACTGTCCACAGGAGGACATCCTGAACCCGGGCAGCTGCCATGTTTACGGAGGAAACCATTAGAGTTGAGACAACGAAGCTGTAAACACGACCGACACTTGCCTCTCCTAGTATTGCCAGCCGTGCCATTTCCCTGGCTGCTTGCTTCCTCCTGACTGGCATTCATCTGGCTAAGTAGACTGTAGGAGTGGAGTAAGACATGCTGGGTGGGTAAGGTGCGTGGGAGGTAGTGAACTTGACCGTGGTGGCCTGGTAGGGTTTGAGGGGTGTCGCTGGGATTTGGGTGAGGGAGGCGCCGGTAGTTGGGTGAGGGAGGCGCAGCTTGTTGGGTGGGGGTCGCCAGGGGAGAGGAGTGAGGGGAGTACACTACACATGGACTTTGCACTCTATATATTGTTCACACTGTCTTACAATACACACAACACACACAATACACACAACATTATTTGTTTCCCATGTACGTCATGAAAGATGTGGGTATGTGCACTGCTGACCACCAGTGTCTTCCCTCACCACCTACACACAGCGCCTCTTCCCTCTCCCCTGTGGCGTGGGGGAGGAGGCACTGGTCACTCCCTCCTTAACATTAACCACACATAGTTTTTCCATAACATTTGCCTCTAATTATTCCATGCATCGACACATAATCATTTCTAGGTTAACTGGAAGCATGGCGCATGGTGCTGGAGGTTGATGTTTTTATGAGAGATTTCCGAGGTTTGTATATACGATAATCTTGGCCGGCACTCCCACACAGTGTAGGCCTTATTCTCCCCCTTATTCTCAACAAGTCGGCCGTCTCCCAGGATGACCCAAAAAGAAAGAAAATCCCCAAAAAGAAAATACTTTTAACATCATTCAACACTTTCACCTCACTCATACATAATCACTGTCTTTGCAGAGGCTCTCAGATACGACAGTTTAGAATAGTCCCTCCAAACTGTCACTATCCCAGACCCGTCCTTTAAAGTCCAGGCATTGTACTTCCCATTTCCAGGACTCAAGTCCGGCAAAATCAATAACCGGTTTCCCTGAATCCCTTCACTAAATATTGCTTTGCACACACTCCAACAGTATCAACAGGTCCCAAAAACCATTCGCCTCCATTCACTCCTATCTAACACGCTCACACACGCTTGCTGGAAGTCCAAGCCCCTCGCCCACAAAACCTCCTTTACCCCCTCCCTCCAACCTTTTCGAGGACGACCCCTACCCCTCCTTCCTTCCCCTACATATGTATATGCTCTCCAAGTCATTCTACTTTGATCCATTCTCTCTAAATGACTAAACCCCCTCAACAACCCCTCTTCAGCCCTCTGACTAATACTTTTATTAACTCCACACCTCCTCCTAATTTCCACACTCCGAATTCTCTGCATAATATTTACACCACACATTGCCCTTAGACAGGACATCTCCACTGCCTCCAGCCGCCTCCTCGCTGCAGCATTTACAACCCAAGCTTCACACCCATATAAGAGTGTTTGTACCACAATACTTTCATACATTCCCTTCTTTGCCTCCATAGATAACGTTTTTTGTCTCCATAGATACCTCAACGCACCACTCACCTTTTTCCTTCATCAATTCTATGGTTAACCTTATCCTTCATAAACCCATCCGCTGAAAAATCTACTCTCAAATATCTGAAAACATTCACTTCTTCCGTACTCCATCTCTCCAATGTGATATCCAATTCTTCTTTATCTTAATCGTTTGATTCCCTCATCACCTTACTCTTATCTTTGTTCACTTTCAACTTTCTACTTTTACACACCCTCCCAAACTCACCCACTAACCTTTGCAACTTTTCTTTAGAATCTCCTATAAGCACAGTATCATCAGCAAAAAGTAACTGTGTCAACTCCCATTTTGTACTTGATTCCCCATAATTTAATCCCACTCCTCTCTCCAACACCCTAGCATTTATTTATTTTACAACCCCATCTATAAATATATTAAACAACCATGGTGACATTACACATCCCTGTCTAAGACCTACTTTTACCGGGAAGTACATAAGAACATAAGAATGGAGGAACACTGCAGAAGGCCTACTGGCCCATACAAGGCAGGTCCTTATCAAAACCACCACTACCTAAAAATTTATTCCCGTACTCACGACACAAATCAAACCCAGCCCCTCCCACTCATATATTTGTCCAATCTCTTTTTAAAGCCACCCAAGGTCCTAGCCTCTATCACAGTACTCGGAAGATTGTTCCACGCATCTACAACTCTGTTCGAAAACCAGTACTTGCCTATGTCCTTTCTAAATCTAAATTTATCCAATTTAAATCCGTTATTTCTGGTTCTTACTTGGTTCGATATCCTCAGTATTTTATTATATCTCCTTTGTTTATACCCATCATCCACTTGTACACCTCGATGATATCTCCCTCATTCTACGTCTCTCCCGAGAGTGGAATTCAACGCTCTAAGTCTATCTTCATCGAGATTTCTTATACTGTAAATCATTTTAGTCATTCTTCTTTGTATGTTCTCCAATGAATCTATATCCATCCTGTAGTAAGGAGACCAAAACTGAGCTGCATAATCTCCCTCTCTCCTACACACCCTAACCTGAGCCTCACTGTCCTCATAAAAACTCTTTACAGCATTCAGTAACTTACTACCTATTCCACACACTTGCAATATCTGCCACATTGCTCCCCTATCCACTCTATCATATGCTTTTTCTAAATCCATAAATGCAATGAAAACTTCCCTACTTTTATCTAAATACTGTTCACATATATGCTTCAATGTAAACACTTGATCTACACATCCCCTACCCACTCTAAAACCTCCTTGCTCATCTGCGATCCTACCCTCTCTCTTACCTCTAATTCTTTCATTAATAACCCTACCGTACACTTTACCTGGTATACTCAGTAAACTTATTCCCCTATAATTCTTACAGTCTCTTTTGTCACCCTTCCCTTTATATAAAGGAACTATACACGCTCTCTGCCAATCCTTAGGTACCTTCCCTTCTTTCATACATTTATTAAACAAAAATACCAACCACTCCAACACAGTGTCTCCCCCTGCTTTTAACATTTCTGTCATGATCCTGTCAGTTCCTGCTGCTTTACTCCCTTTCATTCTACGTAATGCCTCACGCACCTCCCCCACACTCACATCCTGCTCTTCTTCACTCCTAAACGATGTTGTACCTCCCTGGTCAGTACATGAAATTACCGCCTCCCTTTTTTCATCGATATTTAAAAGTTCCTCAAAATATTCCCGCCATCTACCCAATACCTCCAGCTCCCCATCTACTAATTTCCCTACTCTGTTTTTAACTGATAAATCCATTCGTTCCCTAGGCTTTCTTAACTTGTTTATCTAACTTCAAAACTTTTTCATATTTTCCGCAAAATTTCTTGACAATGTCTCTCCCACTCTTTCATCTGCTCTCCTTCACTCTCTCACCACTCTCTTCACCTTTCTTTTACTTTCCATATACTCTGCTCTTCTTACAACACTTCTGTTTTGTAAAAACCTCTCATAAGCTCCTTTTTTCTCTTTTATCACACCCTTTACTTCATCATTCCACCAATCATTCCTCTTTCCTCCTGCACCCACCCTCCTATAGCCCACTGAAACTCTCCTACCCCCTTCAGCTTCGTTTCACTTAAGGCCAGGACATCCAGCTTCTTCTCATTCACAACATCCACAATCATCTCTTTCTTATCATTCGACAACAACCATATATATATATATATATATATATATATATATATATATATATATATATATATATATATATATATATATATATATATATATATATATATATATATATAAATATATATATATATATTATAAATTAGTCATAAAACATCTCCATCGTTTGCTAACCCAATTCTGTTGTTCATTTATAATAATTTGTGTTTCTTTCCCCTCACTGTGTCGATCACAGTTCTATCATACACATTACCTACTATACTGAAGAGGCTATACACAGACACTTAGTGTTTTATTTACTATTTTTTCTGATACTATGTTTGGCTGTTTTGAACTGTATCAGAGGCGAAGGATGACACTCAAGCTTCACTTGTTTCTTTACAAATGAAAAGATGCTAAAATAATATCAAGAAATTATTATTGTGTTGTAATGTCTGTAAAACGTTTCAGTAGCTACGGCAGTTTTGAAATGTCTTAAAACAATGCAGCTTCTAAATATTACTTTTCTTCATTTATCTCAATATTTCTTTATTAAAACACAAAAGAACTCTAGATCTCATCAGCAAGAAAATATAATTTACCATCTCGGAGACACCATTCACCTTTACCCGAAATATGTTTTAAGTACTGACACCTATTCCTATGTATTGACACCTATTTTCGTCTTCTGGGTGTCATCTTTCTTGTCTTTGTGTCATCACCCTTAATGTACCCTCATCTCACTGGCTCTCAAGTTCCCTAAATCAACTGTAATCTCTCTGACCCTGATGTCATCTGTCTTACACCATTAACTATTCAATAACCATATCATCTGCCACATCCTGTTCCTTGCTCACTCAGCCAGGTTTCTGACTCCACTATCTTGGCAACATTTACAATTATGTTTGTTTGTTTGTTTGTTTGTTTGTGTGTGTGTGTGTGTGTGTGTGTGTGTGTGTGTGTGTGTACTCACCTAGTTGTGGTTGCAGGGGTCGAAACATAGCTCCTGGTGTGTGTGTGTGTCTTGTGTTACTGTACTGGTCTTCTGTATTACTGTACTGTACTGGTCTTCTGTGTTACTCTACTGTACTGGTCTTCTGTATTACTGTACTGTACTGGTATTCTGTGTTACTGTACTGGTCTTCTGTATTACTGTACTGTACTGGTCTTCTGTATTACTGTACTGTATTGGTATTCTGTGTTACTGTACTGAACTGGTCTTCTGTGTTACTGTACTGAACTGGTCTTCTGTATTACTGTACTGGTCTTCTGTGTTACTGTACTGTACTGGTCTTCTGTGTTACTGTACAGTACTGGTCTTCTGTATTACTGTACTGGTCTTCTGAATTACTGTACTGTACTGGTCTTCTGTGTTACTGTACTGTACTGTTCTTCTGTATTACTGTACTGTACTGGTCTTCTGCATTACTGCATTACCTGGAGAGAATTCCAGGGGTCAACGCCCCTGGAATTTGCAAGACGAGCAGTTACAAGCGCCGCGCATAATGGAAAAAGTCAGTTTATTTGACTTTTTTGAGTTATCCTGGGTAATTTACACATATGTTACTACCTTTGATATACCTTTGAAGAGTTTCGAGAGTATCTACTCTCTGAGCCCGGCCATGGGCCAGGCTCGTCTGGTGCTTGCCTGGTCAACCAGGCTGTTGCTGCTGGAGGCCCGCTGCCCCACATATCCATCACAGCCTGGTTGATCTGGCACCTGGTGAAGATATTTGTCCAGTTTCCTCTTGAAGGCTTCTACACTGGTTCCAGTCATGTTTCGGATATCTTCTGGTAAGATGTTGAATAGTCTGGGATCCCGGATGTTAATACAGTGCTCTCGTATTGTCCCCACCGCACCCCTGCTCCTCACTGGGTTTATTTTACACTTTCTCCCATATCTCTCACTCCAGTATGTTGTTATGGCAGTGTGCAGATTTGGGACCAGGCCCTCAAGTACTTTCCAGGTAAATATTATCATGTATCTCTCTCTCTTCCGCTCCAATGAGTACATGTTCAAGACTTGAAGGCGTTCCCAATAATGTATGATAATTTGTGTAACTGTCTTCAAGTGTACCTGTACCTAAGTAAACTTACACACTTATTTTACACTTATTTGCGCATTTCCGTAAACACGCTCTGCGGATTCACCATCATATATACACGCACAAAACTATGTACGTGCACGCGCGCACATACACACACACACATACAGCCCCGATGGCCTGGTGGTTAAAGCTCTCGCTTCACGCACGGAGGGCCCGGGTTCAATTCCCGGCGGGGCGGAAACATTTCGAAGTGCTTCCTTACACACACACACACACACATATATACAACAGGCCTAGTGTCTAATCGACATGTGCCTAGGACAAAATGGTAACTAACTAACACACACACACACACACACACACACACCAAAGATGCAGGGAGGCAAAGACTCAGAGTGCCAGAGAATGGAAAAGGTACAGAAGGCAAAGAACCCAAGCAAACAAGGAGATTAGTCGAAGAGCTAGAAACGAGTATGCACAGGTACGGAGGGGAGGCCCAGAAACA